>CAUHTR010000946.1:0-96946 GCA_959609185.1 Schmidtea polychroa | reverse complement strand
ATTAAAATTTTGATATAATATTTCTTGAATAATACATTTTTATGACATTTAGATAGAAATTGATTAAAATTTTACAAACTTTAAACATTTGTAACCTAAATATTTTAACAAATAAAACAAATATCATTCTTCAAATATTTTTATAAATGGCATATAATCGGTTAAAGAAGCTCCAATACTGACGGGATAGCCTAGCAATGATATTGTTATAAATATATATATATATATATATATATATATATATATATATATATATATATATTATATATTTATATAATTATATTTAATTATTTGTTTAAATTGAGTTTTAGTTTATTTAAAGTAATAACAACAGTAAAATTTCATTTATTGGAGAGAAGAAAATATTTTTCAAAAAATTAATTATTGATTAAATTTCTATACAGGCAAAACAAATCGGCAACATTGATGGATAAAATTGATGTTTACGCTCTAGGAATCAATATTATTGATTGGGAATTGTCAACAACTCTATGAAATTAATGCACAACTTTAATTTTTGTAATTGGTTTATTATTACTATTATTATTATTATTATTATTATTATTATTATTATTATTATTATTATTATTATTATTATTATTATTATTATTATTATTATTATTATTATTATTATTATTATTATTATTATTATTATTATTATTATTATTATTATTATTATTATTATTATTATTATTATTATTATATAAAAATGAATTAATTAATTTGTTTTTTAAAATAAAAATAAAAAATATACATAATCGACAAAATTTGTTCTATTTAAACAAAGATTAGTGATAATATAAAATAAATAAAAATAAAATAACCAATTCATTTTTAATAAATAATATAAATACACAAAATTTTAACTTCTACTATTCCCTCACTTTTGAAAATTTTGAAATATTATTATTCATCAACTTTGTATTCAACTTTGTATTTGGTACTTATGGGGTAAATAAATTTATAGTAAAAAGCTTGAAATGTTCTAAAACGAAATGATGAAAGTATTTCTAACGTGAATAGAATAATGATAAAATATGAAAAATATATAAAATAATATTTAAGAAGTTGTATCAAAAGGAAATGTTATTCCAATCATCTTTTGGGAGAGAGCACTCAACTGCCATACAAAGATCAATTAATGGAGGACTTACAGTTATTATTACAAAGAGGTCTATAAAAAATATATATTCACTCAGAATTATAGCGACAGCAATTAACTGAAAACTTTAGCCGTTTTAGCTTAAATTTGATGTTTTGCTACTTTTATAAAGTATATAAAGTTTATGATGCTCATTTTATTTTTTGAGAAATCTTTGTAAATGTTAGATTGAGACCGTTTTATCTAAATTATAAACCTTTCTTTTTCAATTGTTTTCTTTAATTGTACCAAGTTGACACGCCTTAGCCGTAGGTGTTATGTTGTCAAGAATGAAAACAATCAAAATTACAACAAAATCTTTCAAAATTACTTACAATATTTATTTCAAATTTAGCAAAAATGCAAAGTTTTTTTTCAAATAAAAAAAAACATTCAAATTCTTATCAATTTAATTTGTAAACTTTAGATGCTGAAAGATCAAACAATTCTTAGGGATATCCACGAATCTTTGGTACATTCATTGGTGTTTTTGACAAATGGGAAATTAAATTACAAGTTGAAAAGATATTAAAACATACTGGACCCAACAAATTGCTAAATCTTAAATATCTAGACAGATGAATTATATTTAATTATTTAATTAAAATTTAAATTATTTTCACATAATAAAATATTCAAAATGAAATAATAGTAAACTCATTAATATTTGGAATTTTGATGGAGACGAAAAGAGGAAAATCCCATAAGTCCTCAATAACGTATGTTGGGATTAGATTAATTTTTATAATTTATTATTTGGCATTTGTGAGAAATTTAATTTTACTTTCAATAATCTTTCATTTATATATTATAATTATTTCTTACAACATTTGCTTTATTAATTTTCTTTTACAATATTTAATACAATATTTACATATTGATGGTCTACATTTTGACATGAAACAATGTTTTTGTTACAAAATTTATTTTAACCAAAACGTTTTAATAAGCTAACATTCAACCCAACAAAAGTTTATTTTCTCTTCTTTCGAATGGATGATTAAAAGGACAAAAGTTTATATTTTCATTTATATTTAAAATTTCAATTAATTTTGAGAAGATGTAAGATCTCATTAAAATGTTTTCAAATAGAATTCTCGGTGAAAAAACAATTTGTTGTAATAATGATAAAAACTCTATATAATAATGAATGTTTAAAACTTAAAAAAAAATAAAATATACTACTAATTAAAAAGGTTTCAATTTTTTTTTGTTTAACCCTTTAACTATTCTGTACATCATATGATGTCGAGTTTATTTTCGTAAGGAGAAATATTTTAAAATATGAAAACAATTGGTGAGGATACCTAAATGAAAATAACATAATAAATAAATAAATTACCAGGGGGAAGATCGTCATGGCAAACGGGACGATCTATGGGAACTCAGAAAAGAAAACGGAAATAAAAAGAAATTAAAAATGAAAAAGATAAAGGAAATGAGAGGATTCAAATATGAAAATAAAAACCAAGGTCAGTACTAATTAATTAGTACAAAAAGGAAAAGGAAATATTGAAATCATGAAAAAGGAAAACAACAATATTCTTATCTCGACAGCTTACCAGTGATAACAAAATTAATGGGAGAAGGCGGTCAAACAAAAAAGGAAAAAGGGAAAATAACTTGACAGCTGTCAGAGATAAAAATTGGACAGTCGGAGAAAGCAGGAGAAAGAAAATGGAAAAACACTTGATTATCTGGAGTGCTACAAGAGAAGCAAACTATATAAGGGAAAACTGGTAGAACAAAATTAGAGAGCAAAATTAGAGAACAAAATTAGAGACGGAATTAGAGACAAAAAGTGACGCGAATTCGAGAGAAAATTTGTGAGACAATTTAAGAGATACGTATAGATATAAATTGAGAGAAACGTTGTTAGACAAACGATTGTGAAAAAGAATTGTAAAGAAAATAATTGTGAATAAAACGTATTTGAGAAGATTTGAATCAAAGACTTTGTTGAAAAATTAAACGAAAAGAAGCTACTTAATTATACTTAAGAAAACAACCAGCTCAAAGTCCCAGTTGATAAACCAATCGGCAATTTGTGATCTATTAATCCGGTGTTATACACAAGTGCTATTCCTCAACGAGTGTTTGTATAGTCACCAAGCAGAGTGCTGAATTTATTGTCAGTGTCAAGTGAAAGTTTATTTGTGATTATCAATAAAGATTTCTGTTGTCAAGTGTTATTTGTGAATCGGTTAAAGACACGCTTGGAGTCAGAGTAACATTTAAAATTATCACCAACTCAATAACCCAACATAATTATGAAACGACCTTGTAAATTATTTTCACGGTGTATTTTGATGATACAATTTTTCTTTCATATTTAAAAAATGGTTGCCTGAAAATAGTCAATAATTTTAATTACTTTTCAATTTTTAAACCCTATTATGATTGTAAATGAAGATTCCAGTGATTTTACAATATAGGATTCATCTAAAAATTATGTAAATATATGAGAAAAAACAATTGACAATGGGTATAATGTTACCCGATAGAACAAGTTTAAGTAATGGAGATTGAAGATTAGGGACAGTAAATTTCATGGAAAGACATTTTTTTGATTCTATCCCAGAAACAATGACGAGGTCTAAGGAACTAAGAAAATGTGAAGTATGTGCTAAAACTAACATGAACTCGAACTAGTGTTCAAACCTGGTGTCCCGAGTGTAAAGTGGGATTATGTAATCGAGAATGTTATAAAATCTACCATACAAGAAAAAATTTTGAATAAAATTAGTATTTGTGAAAATATTTTTAGTTTTTAAAAAATAGTTTTATTAATTAGAATTCCCCTTATGAAATTATTTAATCAAAAAGTACAGCTGTTGTATTCTTTGTCTTTTATTCTGAGTATGATTTTTTTATTATGTTTACAAAAAGGCAAAACCAATGAAAGTATTACAAAAAATAAAAGAATATTTCATTTAACTGTTTTCAAAATATTAAAGTTTTACAAATATTTTAATTGGAAAAAGTAACATAATCAACAATTAAAACAAAACAATAATGATTGAAGAAATTAATCAACATAATAATGTCATTAGTATTATTTTGTTAAAATTTCAGTCAATAAAATAATATGTTTTTTTCAATTTTGTTTTACAAAGCTTAAATATTTTAATTGCTTTTGTCCAATGATTTCAATAATTTTTTCTGTAATCTCTCAAATTTGTTTTGTTTTCAATGTAAAATTTAAATAAATTATTTTCTATTAATTTAAACAAATAATTACAGTTTAAATATTAATATTTATTTCACTATGTTCAGCTTTTTATGATAGAAATGTTGCAAAATAATATGTTAATAATTTCAATGGAAATTTATCAATTCATTGTCTAAATGTAATAAATTATTTTCAATATAGTTTTAATACAATTAAAATAAACAATAAATATTTTATAAGTTCACTAAATTATGTTTTTCTCGATTCTTATATATATATATATATATATATATATATATATATATATATATATATATAATATATATATATATATATATATATATATATATATATATTATTTCTTTTTTAATTTTATTACATAGAATTTTAGAAAGCAATGAAAATTTAATTTTAAAAGCATGACATTGTTAATGAAATTTTTCCTACGTATGGAGACATTTATTAGGCGAAAATAAAACAAATGTTTCGAGATTCTCCAAGTTATAAAATAAATTTATTAAATGATATTATTCACCATTGAACTGTATAAAGATGTTCTTCAAGCCTCGCCGAATTTAGTTAGGTAACAATGACTGTTTCTAATTGTTTAAATGATTGAGAATATTTCCTTTTATATTTACCGCTTTCATTAATATTCACTATTTAAATTATTATTTTGGAATTAAATTTGGAAATAAGTAAAAACAATAATTAATATTATTTTATCGTTCACTAGTGGATGGATCCACGGATTCATCTTTTGTGAAACTCTGAACAAATAATAGTAAAAGTACTAGATTGTCAAGGATGAAATTTGGAGCAAAAAGGCAAAGTTGGTCGATAACTTAGAAATAGAAGACATTATTTTATTCATCAAAGTATCCCCCATATTCATGGGCGTCCGCAAAGGGGGAAGGGAGAGGGGACACTTGCCCCCGCCCCTGGATTTCCAAAACCATTCTATTTTTTGATTAATTTAAACACATTTTAATAGACGCGCTCAAATGTTGGAAAAACCCAAGACAAAAAAAAATTAATAAGAAAATTTAATTTAAGGAGGCTTCCATGTTTGTTTTTAATGTAAAACACTGTTTTTTTATTTATTTCACTCAAATATTAATTTATAAATAAATTGATTAATAATTAAAATAATAAAGGAACTTATCGACAATTTGTAAAGTTTAATAATTATCAATGAATCCTTTATTTTTTATTTACTGATTGATTATTTTTAAATTCAAATTATGTATCTTTTTCGACTATATATTCTTTTTCATTTTTTTGCATTTTCTGAAGTGTTTGTCGAACAATAATATTTTACTTGAGAAAATAAAGATGAAAAGTTTGTGACTTTTGATAAAAGAGAATGGAGCTAAATGCAGCACAGATTAAATGCCGAAGAGATTTTTAAGTGATGTTTACAATACTATATATATATATATATATATATATATATTATATATATATATATATATATATATATATATATATATATATATATATATATATATATATATATATATATATATATATATATATATATATATATATATATATACAATGTTGATATTAACAAAAAACGTGTGTTGAGTAGACAACATTTGTTTTTATATTTCTATTTTGGTAGATAATTAAATTTTAAACAATTAAATGATAATTTAAACCTTTTGCAGCAAAGTAAATCTTTAACAAAATGAAAGAATTTTCAACTATAAAAATATTCGTTTTCCATTTCAATTTTGTTTCGCTGAAAATGTTTATTATGTAATCAAATGTGTAACTATTATACAACTTGGCATGTTATGATGTTATGCTATGATATTCATTTAATAATAAAATATGGGAGACTGGCGTACAAAATGGTCAGTTGTGTTAAGTGGGCAGGATGACTTTATTATTGAATTTACCTTCCAAAAATATTTTTAGTTCAATTTTAAAAAGATTTCATTATTTATTTCATTTATTTCATTATTTCATTATTCATAGTTAAGCTTTTTAATAATAAATCATTCTTTTATTTCATTATCAAATTGACCAGAGTAAATTTATTTTTCTTTCATCAAATAAATGTTTTATATTTTACCATTCATTTTTATTTTCAATCTTATGATACAATATTAATTACATTTTAATAAAATCTCCTAATTTAAACAGCTTCAGTCCTCAAGCTACATAATGTTTTTTTTCGGGTCAAGTGGGAAGTTGAAATAAAATATATAGAAAAATAATTTATTATAGTAATTTACATTTTGTTATCAAATTTGTTCATAAATTTACATAAATTAAACAATATTTTTAAAAGTCATTTTTAAAAAAATAAAGATTAAATTTTTTGAATTTAAATATATTTATTTATTAATGTTTATTCAATAAATATTGTATAAAAATAATCAAAGTATTTTAAAAGGAATTAATGAAATACACTTAAACTAAGAGAAAAATATAATCAAAAATTTCATAAAATATTTCTGAAATTGCTTTCAATACAATATTACCTGTTAAACGAGAAATAAATATTTATTCCTGATGTCGTATGTCATCCGTGCAGAGACGGGACAATTGAAACTTGCGTTCTAGGCAAGGAACAAAATTTATATCCTTTCAAAGAAAATTGTATACATTAAGAAACCATTCAGTTTTTTAAAGTGAAATAATAAATAAATGATTTGGTAACAATATGTTTATTGAAAAGAACAGCAAAGATAGCTAGCTATCCATACAGTAATTACAAATTATAATAAAATTTAGGAAAATATCTATTGAATAGTCCAAATTCAAAGATTTCAGAAAGATTTATTTAAAAAAATGATCATTGCTTCTGCCTCCTAGGCATGAAAAGAGCTCACATTACCCTCGTACTTGCGCTGTGTCCATACCTGACTCAATTGATGAAAAAGTATTCATTTCAAATAAAATAATTATTAATAAATGTCATTTTTTCGTTTTATAATATTTATTATAAAACATCGATTTAAATTAGTCTAAAGATTGTATTTATTGGCCACCCATTTCTGGTATTTCGCCCTAATTATTATTAGGAAATAAAAGGCAGTTTTCAATAGAAAGTTGTATGAGAGTATACAAATAATAATTTCATGTGTTTCCCATTTAACCGATTGCCCTCGAAATTCAAATTTTATCATAAAATAATTCCATTTCCCGACCTGAAAAGTGGAACTTTATTTCCAGAAACATATAAATTGTATTTTTAAACCCATTTAATATATTTTTAATACAAATATAATTATAATAATAATTTATAATATTACCATTTCAAAATTTATTAATTATTATGAGATTTTGAAGTTTATGAAACTAATATTTATAAAATTATTTTGTTTTAATCAAAGTCACTTGAAAAAACCAGTGCCGAAAATTTGTGATTATCAAAAAAAAACATCGACTGATTCATAGTTAAGCTTTTTAATAATAAATCATTCTTTTAATACTATATAGTGAAAATATTTTAATTTGCTATTATATTCCTTCAGTTTGCTCGCTCATATTTTCGTATCAATTTTCTAGAAAAAAATAAAATCATTTTCTAATAATATTTATTTCAGAATTGTTTACGTATTGACATTACAACTCTTTCAACATTAAAATATGCAATATTCTGATATATTTATAATAACAAATATTGATTTAAACAAATAATTCATTATTTATTATAATGTACATAAACAAGTAAATTACATATGCATTAAATATGTTTTTTCTATTTCAAAATAAGTAAATATAATTTTGTTACAACAGATATTTTCTTCTCAACTATTTTCAATGAAATGCTAAGTAATATTTTCGATATATATTATCAACTTTAATTGCAACACCGGCAATTGTTACATTATATTTCATGCCAAAATATATTTCATAAGTAATTGTTTTAATAATAGATTTAAATTTTTCCTTCAATATTAATATAAAATGATAGTTGTTTCTTGGTAGAGACATAAATTAAAAGTTAAGCACGTAAATGATAAGGTAAACATTTTGCCGCAAAATTGTAATTGAATGAAAAATATTTCGATTATTAGATAACCCTATTAAATTGAAAATTCTTTCACCTAATACACACTTTTTAAGAAACAGTTTATCTTAATTTTTAGTTGTTTAATAATATTAATAATAATAATAATAATAATAATAATAATAATAATAATAATAATAATAATAATAATAATAATAATAATAATAATAAAAAGTAATATAATTGTGGTTTTGTTATATTTAAAGTCAAATCCTTTGCCATACATTAAATCTCCTTCCTGAATAAATTAAAAATTAATATTTTACCTTTATTTTTTTAAGATTCCTCTTTAACTGGATCATAGTCTTTTATATTCATGTTAGCTATAGACATTTTAATATAGAGTTCTCTAACTAGTTATATTAATTGAATTAGGAAAGAAAAGACTTAGAATTCTTAAGGAAGGAATTTTGGTAATTATTATTTTCAGACTACAATTATTTTTTAAATTAAATTCATATTACATTAAATGAGTTAGAAATGATTTATTGTGGTTAAAATATATTAACTTGAAACAAAATTCAATTTGTTTGAAGCAGTAAAAACTTTCAAGTAATGAGGTAAAGCTTAATATTATTTCTGTAATTTGTACCTTAATTCCACCATTTTCAACTCGGTAATTTAATTTCCATTACAAAATCTGGACCGTTGCATAAATGCCCTTACAATATCACGTAGCTGACTTAAACAAACCTTTTTAAATCAAAATATCTTTAATCTTCTACTTTTCCCTATTCCGATTCTAGTATCGCACAATTGTACATATTATATTGAGTAAAAACATTCATTTAATTGAAAATATTAATTTTATTATCGATTTTCGGAAATTTAAAAATCTGCTAATCTGAAGACATTTAAACAACTCGATTTTGTAAATTTTACATAATTAATTAAATTATTTAAAATTAATTATTTATTAATAAGAATTTTATTTTTTATATATTTACCTTTACATTTTTCTATCTTTTTATGTAATACGATTGGTAAATATCTGCTAAATGTCATTTTATGACAAATAAATGAACATTCTATTTTAATTAATAAAAAATAAACATTTGTTTTGTAAACCATTTTTTGGCGTTTGTTCAAAATTTAGTTGATGTCATCTAATTTTGCTCAAACGGAGTTTTGTTTCAACAATATCTGCAAATTGATCTATTATTGATAGGAGAGATGCCTGTCACCCTCTGAAACAACACTCTTGGCAACAGAACTGTTACTCAAAAAAATTGACAAAATTAAGTTTCGAATTGCAACGACAACAATTTTGTATTCGATGATTCGGACCAGTCAAGGCGCCCTACATTTAATATAGGTGAATATAGAGTGCAATATATGAATTCAGAGAACCATTCATGTTTAGAATGATGAGTGTAAAGATTAACAACTCTAGTAAGATGGAGAAACTTAGTGCACGTAGAGAAGCGGTGCCTAGAAAAATGTTTGGGTTTCACATAAGCTAACGGACGCTAGCAAATGAATTCGAAAAGGGATTCGTAAACAACTGCTTCAAATATACCAACAGAATGATCTTTATAGTTGGTGACTTCCATAGAAATATGGTTCAATTGGAACAACGACGAATTAGTGTTAGAAGTTGGAAAAATAATAAAAATTATAAAATGAAAATATAATACAATAGGAAACATTAGGTATAAAATACATATACATACCATAAGGAATATACTACAAAATAACAATAAGTGACATAAAAATTGATTCTGACAATGCTAACTCTGAAAATATGGCAATATTAATTTTGATAATTTATTCATTTATAATTTGTGATCTTTTAGTGAAATTGACAGTATAATTTGTGATAATATATTTGTTTATGACAATTATCTTAATAATAATAATATCAACATTTCGTTTTTGTCCAAATTCCTTTGCTTTTGTAATGATAATTTCATCAGTCACGTAACCAATTATCGGATCTAGTCGAGAGTTCCATTCAATCAATGAATTCTCAAGTAGAGAATGAATTTTCGAAGATTGTCTGCAGTAAGTGTTTGAGCTTTCACAATTTTCCCATCTCTCTTTATTTTTCAAAATTTATGATAACGTAGAAATTCCAAGGTCCAAGTTTAATTATTTTTTGATAATTTGAAACAATTCACTCAGCGACATTTTCTTCGACTCCTTTATTGCACAAATTTTTGCCTTTTGATGAATTGTAATTTCTGTTCTTTTTTTAGCCATATGGTTATTTAGTTTAAATAAATTAAAATTGTAAACTGTTAATAATAACCACTTAATAATTTACAAATATTTATTTTTAATACAAATACAAATTATTGCCTAAATCTTGTATTATTAAAACACCCGATTTAAATGGCGAATTAATTAATTCAATAATAATGCTAATTATGCGTGCCAGCATTTATACTTATTATACTTTTACTATATAATAGTATTTGATACTTATAATACAATATATTTTTTATTTATAAATTAATTATTTAAATATCCCTAACATAAACAAACTTAATATTTAAACAACATTAAATCGAAACTTTTAAAAATTATTAGAAATTTAAATCAAAAAAGAGCTTTCTGATTGCGGATCATGAAGTTTCTGATTAATGAATCAAATTTATCTGGAAACGTTCGAAAATTGACGAAATAAATAAATGAAGTTTTCGAATTATTGAGGGTTGACTCTATATGGTGATTCTATATTGGAAAAATTTGAGTTTGATGTATATAATTTTTTCGATGTATACACCATAGACAGATCAGAGACTGAAAAATCTTTACTTTACATCTACCCTCAAAATAAAAATAATTTTTAAATATTAATTAATATTAATTAATATTTTTTTTATTAATAAATGACAGTTATTGTTTGTGAAATTTCCTGAATTGCGTGAATTTTGCTGACCAATTTATGGCATTTTGTCAAAATTTGATAACAAAATTTAAGTTTATATTGGTAATGTCTATATTATTTAATGTAATTAATCAGTGATGAAAAGTAACGAATTCCGAACAATTTACCTTTATGAATATAAACGAGGTCTGAAAGCATCAAATACATCTCACAATATGAACGAGGCATTTGGCCATAATGCAGCTAAAGAACGTGCAATTCAAAGACTATTTACGCGATTTAGAAATGGAAAAGAGAGCCTTGAAGATGAAGTTCATAATAAACTTCACCGTATGTGGCCAGCTTTAGTCTTCAGAAAGGGCTCAGTACTTCAACGTTGAAAACGCTCGCCCGCATGTCGTAAAAGTAACCCTGAAAAAATTAAAAGAGCTTGGATACAAAACGTTGCCTCATCCACTTTATTCGCCAGACCTGGCGCTGAATTTCTATTTCTTCAAACATCCCAGCAGCTTTCCACTCAAGAAATGCTTCCCAAGGTGATGCTAAAATGGCCTTCAACAAGGTCGTCGACTCCAGAACCCTGATTTTTATGTTGCTGGAATAAGCAACTTGTTTCAAAAAATGAAAAAGTAACGAAATAGTAACGGATGTTATTTTAATTAATAAACCAGTAAAAACATACTTTTTTTTATTTACTAACCATGTATTTTTTTTTTGATTGAACCTTTTATTGATGTTGCACTTTTATGGGAGGAATATCTAAAATGCCTTACTGGCCAGTAAACTTTGAAAGTAAATAAACATTCTGTAAATTACGTCGAGCACAAATAAAAATGTTTGCAATTATTAAATATAATTAAAGTCAGTAAAAAATAATCATAAAGCAAATAATACAATGAAAAAAGGTTAAGATAATCATTTTTACATGTTTGCTATTTTTTGAAATAGATGGAACAGGGGAATCGAAATTTTTCAGAGTTTTAAAAATAAAACTTAAAACTTTCCATTTAATAATTATTTTACATTTGATGCAAAAAATCAAAAAATTTCGAAAAAACAATATTCTTTATCGAAATTATCATTAAACAGAATAAATTCAATGTTTAGGAACATCGTATAAATTAAAGAATCGTAATCATTTGAATGCTCGGCTCTCTTTTAATATGAAAAATATTGCGGACCCCCGTTGAGGGAATTTTGTTTCTAATAAATGTAATATTAGCAAAACAAGCTGTCTTTATGGGAAAACAATGAATGTCAGCTGAATAAATAAACTTTAAATGTTTTAATATATAATGACAATAAATAAATAAAAATATTGATTTTTAGTAATATAAAGAATGGCGTTGATTGACTGAGACGGATTTATTATTAATATTAATGTTGGAGAAATTATTTCACGCAAAACTGCTCATTATATATTTTAATAATATTTATTTATTCCTTGCTTTTTTTTCTAAGAATTATTTACTGTGTCTTAAACCAATTTTTAAATGATAACAAACAAACATACATAAATTGCCAAATACTCCTGAAGGCTCTGTTTCAATACCATTGAAAACACCTGTCTATTTATTTAAAATTTTAAAATTATTATTATTGTGATTATAATAATTATTTCTATTATT
This sequence comes from Schmidtea polychroa, assembly GCA_959609185.1. Lineage (NCBI taxonomy): Eukaryota > Metazoa > Platyhelminthes > Tricladida > Dugesiidae > Schmidtea > Schmidtea polychroa. The sequence goes on along the minus strand of CAUHTR010000946.1, from coordinate 84,142 downwards.
AATACTGCTACCATTATCATTATAATTATTAAAACAAAAGTGGTAGCTATTTTACTCCAGTCATTTTCACAAAACCCATTAGGGAACTCTTACATTTCTATTAATTGGATTATTAGAACAAAGAAAATATCCAAAGAGAGTTGCGTAAAATGAAATCTTTCAGTTGAAAAATAAAAATTGCAATGTTTTTTTTTTTACTAATAATCCATTACTGAAGAAATTTGTAAAAAATGCAATTTTGTTTTATTGCCAATTTTACTAATTTCATTAAAAATATTTAAATAATAAGCTTCTAAAATAATAATATTAGTAATAATAATAATAATAATAATAATAATAATAATAATAATAATAATAATAATAATAATAATAATAATAATAATAATAATAATAATAATATTAATAATAATAATAATAATAATAATAATAATAATAATAATAATAATAATAATAATAATAATAATAATAATAATAATAATAATAATAATAATAATAATAATAATAATAATAATAATAATATTATTATTATTATTATTATAAGAACTTTTTTCAATTTTCACCACTGATTTCTTTTTAATTGACATTGTATTTATTAAAAAACTTGACTATAAATCAGTAAATATATCGATGTTTTATTTGATATTCACGATTTTTCGGCACTGCCTTTTTCAAGTGATTATTATTATTATTGTTATTATTATTATTATTAGTATAAAGTGTTTTTATTACTTGGTAGCATCATTATTTAAATTTAAAAACAATTAAATGATATTTTTGGCGTTTGGCTGCGAATAATATATTTAATACAAATGAAAAAATGTCCAACTCTAACTATTGAAAAGAACTATCTTATAGTCAAATATTTTTTCATTTTTATTAAATATATTATTCGCAGCAAAAGGCTTAAATTTAACTGTTTTTAAATATTATTATTCTTATTATTATTAATAATTAAAAACCAGTTTTATTCTAAATTAATTGTTTAATTTTTACTACATATTGTTGGGTTATTGAGTTGGTGACAATATTTGTAAATTCAAACCTATAATCTGGCTCCAAAGCGTGTTTATTAATTCGCAATTCAACACTCTCGAACACAATAAGCTTTATCCACACGTAATAGTACAAATTTCAATTACAACCAATTAACTATAAACCAATTTATCACACAGAGCTTATTTCGACACTACATGAAGAATAGCCCTTTCTGTAACCACAACAATGATCACTAGCCGTCAACTAGTCAATTACAGAATATGTTGATCGAAGGTTCTATTTGCTTTGACCACACAATTTATTTACTCCACTTTTACTTTATATTCAATTTTATAAAAGATTCTTGTCACTTCTCTTTTCACTCTGTTTTGATTCCCCTTTTTACTCTGTCGTCTCTAACTTTACTCTACTTTTCGCTCTAAATTTGTTCTAAATTTGCTCTCAATTTGTTCTGATTTCTCGTCCACCAGTTTTCCTTTATATAGTTGTTTTGTTTGTGGCACTGGCGACAGATTCTGTTTACCATTTTTCTTGTCCTCTACATCAGCCTTATCTCTGACAGATGTCAAGATATTTTTCCATTTTCCTTTTCTGTTAAGCCGCCTTCTCCCGACAATTTCGCCATCTTTGACAGGCTGTCAATATACGGCCTTTTCCCTTATTTTGTTTTTCTGGAATTTGAAACTCCACCTTTACTTGTACTTCTTAATTAACAATGACCTTTGTTTTAACTTCTTGTTTGTTTCCTTTTATTTGATTTATCTTTCTCATTTTTAATTTCTTTTTACTTCTGTTTTCTTTTCTGAGTTCCCATAGATCGTCCAATTTGTCATGACGATCTTCCCCCAGGTAATTTATTTATTTATTATGTTATTTTTCATTTAGGTATCCTCAACAATATTGTTGGTATTATATATAAAGGCATGAAATAAATGAAAAAAGGAAATTGGTTAGAAGTTAATTAAAAGTTAATTAAATATTCTTTAAAGTAAAAATTATCTTTCTTGGTCAAAAAATTGGTAAACGAGTGCAAATCAAAGTTGAATACGAGTCAAAAAACTTAAATTGATTGGAGGTCCTTATATGGGGTTGGAACAAAAAACAAACAAATTCAATAATTTATTAATCTCATTTATTTATTTTTAAAGGAAAACCCATAAACCATTGGTAAAATCTCCAAGTTGACAAGTTTATTAGTTGCGTAAATCATTTTAGGGGGTATTACTCAAATAATTCTTTGTTTGTCACATGACAGTGGTAATAAAACACGATAATTGAAAGTTTATATAAATAGGAACGAGAGTGTATATTAAAATATAAAAGGCAATACGTAACCATCATATTGCACATTGGTTAAAAAACGGGTAAAATCAGAGGCAAATCTACCTCAAGTATTATAGGAAATTATTGTAAATAAATTCTATTTTTCGGATAATTCTTTCATTTTCTACTAAACATGAAGAGCTAATAAATTCATAAGTAAATCCTCACCCAATATGGAATGCTTTTAAAGAAACGCAATTTCAGTTATAAAAATCCCATAAAATCCATGTAATATAATATAGAAAATAAAAAATAGTAAAGTTTTGTCATATTGTTTCTAAAATATAAATTATAATTTTTTGAAATTTTAATTAAAAAATATTTTTTGATTGTTGAAATATTTCCCACTGCCTAGATTTAGATTTAGGGAAAAAAACTGAGCTTCTTAATCAAACGACAAGTAGCCTATAATTAGAGGTCAAACAAGGAAACTATCTGTTGAGACAAAGAGAAAAAAATATTTATTAATTATAAATAATTATTATGACTTAATTACTTTTAGTTTTTTTCTCAAAATAATAACTTAACTGGAACACTCACCCATTTCATTTGTTGTAACGCATTTCAATGATGCAATAATTTCTGATGGCTTGAGAACGATATTATCATAGAAAATAGCTTTTCTTGACAATGGACAAATGCAGGCATCCGTTGAGCTTTCTTCGTTCATATTTATACAGGCTCCGTCAATTTGCTTGCACTGTCTGCAATTTCTGTGATTACTATCTTGCTGTTCTATATCTAGATATAATGATTTATAATTATTATTAATATTATTGTTTATTAGTAAACGCCACTGGAGCATTAACTGATCCAAAAGGAAAACTTTGTACTTTGGGTTTATTAATAAATTTCAAATCCTGCTTAGATTTTGTTAGACTATTGATTATGAATTTAATTGTCATAGTTGTAATGCCACATACATAGGAATGACTACTCGTCATTTTCTTTCACAAGTTCTTGATTACTGTCGACTAAAGGAATTGATCAAAATTATTAAAAATGCTGACAAATTAAAGAGTAGTGTGTATGCAGATAATAATGTCTATGTGTTTATATTGCCGTATTTGAAAATTGATGTGTAAAACGATGTTATGTAAGAATGTAAAATATTATTAAATTAAATAGAAATTGTTTTTTTTCTTTTTATCTCTTTTTTTCACAAATTTGTTAGAATAAGCAATTTAAAGTCTATATAGTGTTTCCGTTTCTAATAGATAATGACAGTGAACCTGTAGAAATATATTGTATAAGGGATATTCGAGTGGCGTTTTCTAATATTGAAATCAGTGCCATGTTTATGTTATATTCTTATTATGATTATTATAAAAATACTCACAGCATTCATGAAAATTTAAATTTTTTTGAAAAACCGGCAAATGATGCCGTCGACATTGGCAGATCCCATAGTCAGCGATCTTATTGACAATACAGACTGATTTGTGGGATCGACAGATGCGAGTCACATTGTCGCAAATATCCCCAATGTCAACTAGAAAAGTATAAAATTTTATCAAAATTATAAAAATTTATATTTGATAATGAATTAATTGCAGAGAAAATAAATTTCCTTTTATAAATTACAACTAAATTCTTCCATTGAATTCACAAAATATTTCTCATCATCAATTTAACGAAAACAGATTTATTTTTCACTAGAATTCTTTGAAAGAAAAACATTTGAAAATAAAATTGTCGATGTAAATTAAAAAAAATAAATACTGATAACTGTTTCCCGAGGGAATTGATATTATTTTAATGCTTTTCCACAGATTTCCTTGGTGATGCTTATCACTGTCTTTATTTTCAGATGTTATCTTCCATTAAGATTTTTTCTCTCTCGGAAATATTTTTCTTTCATAATATCTTTGTGGTTCTCCCAATAAACTTTGTCAATAAAATCACAAATCCCCGCATTGAAGCAGCTAGTTTACGCTGCGGAAAATAATTCACGGAAACCAGATAACAGTCCAAAATTGTAATTATCAAATGGAACTGTATAATCCTTGATTTTTATAATAATCTTCCGAGGGTACCAGTAGGCTGGAAAGAAGGCTTTACCAATAAATAATAAAACTTCCATAATTTTATTTATTAATTATGAATTTCTGAGAAACTTTAAGAATGGACTTTTACAAGCGTGATCACAAACTAGATTTCAAGATTTGGTTTTCAGAAATAAAAACTCCTAGCTAATCCTGGGATTATTTTGCGTTGAGATATTTGGCATTACCTTGCTGGAAGATTAAGTATTTTTCAGCATTTATTTGCAAAGAGTGGTACCCAGATTTCGATAATATACTTTTGATATTACGTCCTGATATATTTAGAAATAGAAAAGAGTATCAGGCTGACCTATTGATACTTTTGCTTCATAAATACATAAATATTTATTTCTCGTTTCTTCAAAAATAGATACAATTACACCGAGGTCAACCAAGATATATAGACAATGATTTGTTGAAGTGTGAGCTGTTAACTAAATTAAGAGGAATCCCAAAATCCGTATTAATTGACCTTTTTAATTTTATGATGATATTTCAAAACATAAATGAGTCACATGTCAAAACCAAATCAACATTTGACTCTGATGTGTGCACTCGAGTATCAATCAACAATTCCAACAATATATTGAGATTTATTGATATCACAATAATATAACTATTTGTCACGATATTTAAATCACTGATTACCTGATAACATTCAAGATCACTAATAAAATCTAGAACATTAAATGTATTCCATTTATATTATATTTTGAAGGTATTTATACAATCGTCTTCATAGCATAATCATATTAAGACAACAGCTCTACTTTTCCGTTAGCACAATACCCATTTTTTGTAGCATTAAATGCAAAATTAGCAAGTTTCCTTGTTAAATCAAACAATTTTCTTTATTTTTTATGAGATCTTTTCTCCAGTGATTATCTCACATATGATTTGTTTCTAAACACATGTAAGTAAAGACCTTCGAATAAGAAAACATTGAATACATTGTGGCTAATAGATGTAACAAGTGAATATAATATAACCCATATATCCTACAACCTCCTTCTCTTTTATTTAAACTATGATGTAATAAAATATCAAAGCACAATAAAGCTAAAAGACGATTATATAATCTGAATGGGGTATTGTTTTATATGACAATGTGTCTATTTTTAATACTTTTTTATTATACAAATTCTAAAACAATTTTCCTTTTATAAGAAATCGAATCAAATATATACAAAATATAAATATGTGACATTATTATAATGTAAGAATTAATTCGAAGTGTATGCATACGAAAATATTTTGCGCCTTCTCTTGTCGACGCCCTTTCAACCTTTCTCACTTCTCTGTATGGTTTTTAGTATATAGACTACTGTATGCGCATTACTACTTGGTGCGTTCAATGAGTACCGTTACTACCCTATAAAAATAAACCCTATATACCTTTGTTTTTTATGTTAAAATATACCGTTCATGTTGCCCTCCTTTAGCACCTAAGCTGGAACGCATCGCGTACAATAAGAATTAAGATAAAATTAAGTTTTGCAAAAATAAACAAAAGAAAAATGAGATCAAATTAAAATATTTATTAAAACAACCGCCAACATAAAATGTAATCATACAAATGAAAACTAATATTATAAACTTTACAATGAAATTCCTTATGAATTGTTCGAGATTTTTGATAATTTGATATTTAATTTTTCCCATTATAAATTTCCCATTATTCATTGCAATTTTCTTAAAGTCGGTGAAAATTAATACACTTAATATATTAAATCCAATCTAATAATATATTATCTCATAATTATATTTAACATAATAATTAATGAAAATAATAAAATTTGCGAAAATGATACTAAAGCCATTAATCTGATGACATTTCCCTCTATTGCTCTGTTGAGAGTCACTTAGTTGTGCATGAAATATTGTTGAATTTTCTTTCTCATTTCTTTTTTATTATTATTTCCCTTATTAATTGTGAATATGATTTATTTATTTTTACTGTACATTTGAAAGTGTTTTTTGAGGAAGTTTTGTTTCAAAATCATAAACCACAATAATATTGTTTCAAGGCATTGAGAAGGATAATATTTCAACTATTTCATAAAAATTAAAATATCATGTTACAGAAATATTTATTTCAAAAATAGACATTGTAAAAATTAAAAAATTAGTTGAATATTTAACAATAAATAAAGACATTATTAATCTGGCGATTCAACAATATTGAAAATTTATTCACAACACAATTGCATGCAAAATTCTAATCAAATTAATTGCATTAAAGCATACGATTTTCTATGATAGTTGATTTGTGATTTACACTTAGATAAATTTGCTTAAGGGGAGTGACTTTTATTTTAATCAGTTTGATGTGTGACATTTCAGCTAAATATTTTTTTCCTTCAATAAAATATATTATAGGGATTTTTTAAAAATTTATTTATAAAATGTAAATAATCTCAAGTAAAGATATTGCAAGGGTAAAATGTGTATCTATGATATATGGACGAATCTCTACTGTTGAATTAGTGAAATTATTTTCAATTATTTCATGTTTTTTACACAATGTCACAGTTTTGACGCATAAATTATAATAGACAAATTGACAAATTTAAAATAGCAAATATAGCAAAATTATGCAAATCTAAACGAGCGATTAAACTTGTATATCTGTTTCTTATTAATTATATAATCATTATTAAAACTTTTTTCTATGTTGAACGAAAATTTTGAAATTTTTAAGGAATTTTTAGTATTTATAACTTTACTAATATTGTAAAATAATCCGGGAAAATTATTTGATTTTGTGAAAAAACTTAACTTATCCTACTATTTGTTAAAGAAACATTAAATCTTATAGTAAGAAAAAGTAAACCATTTTAATTTAATTTTTTTAATTAATTAATTTTTTTGAATAATTCGATTCAATATAAATTAATTAAAATTAATTGGCCTTCCGATCGACAACCGCTGGCATATAATTTCATGAAGACTGAAGTAACCAATTTGACATCGAGCAAAATTTCTAAAAAAATATTTTTACCGGAATTTTTTAGAGTAAAAATAAAATAGTAAATATTTGGAATTCCGTCAAAATTTTCATTTAAACATAGAAAAAATGTTTTTAACCACTACTGTACAATATTAGTTTATATTATATAGTTTAACGACACTGGTTAAAAAATTACTTTGGGGTTTTTAAAATTTTTAATACCCCAATTTTAAAAAAGTGGAAAAAGAAAGTTTTTTGAAAAAAGATCATTTAATTATTTTACTTAAAACAAAAGGTAGTATGTTTTTTCGTAATTTCTTCTCATCATAAATCTTATCAAATACAAAAATCGGTATTACTCAAAAGGCCGCACTAGAATAGCCAAAAGGCCGCAGGTTCCCCACCTCTGTTATATACCAATGATTCCCAAAGTGGTCTATATTGACCGCAGGATCGACGACAGCTTGCAAGGGGCCCATGTCAACGAAAAAGAATTGGGGCTGAATTAAACAAAAATGGTATTAGATGTCATATATGCAGGTAGTGACAATAATTTTGGCATTCCATGAATGGAATAATCCACGTACACAGATAATACCTAAATACTTACATAATACTGCCTTAAAATATAAAGGCATATCTATCTACATGTTTTCTACCTATATAGTAAAGATTTATGAACTGGTTACACATAAAATTTTTGCAAGAAATTATAAAATATTATTAACCGCTTACCGGGCGATTTTTTTCATGTTTTGGGTTAAAATAAACTAAATTTTTTAAATCATAAATTAATATAATAATAAATATATATAATAAAAATACAACATAAAAAATGTTTTTTTAATTTTTCGAATATGTATTCACTAATTAATAATTATTGTTATTATATATGTATATGTATATATATATATATATATATATATATATATATATATATATATATATATATATATATATATATATATATATATATATGAAGATTGTTCGATAAATAGGTACCTCACCGCCTTGTGGCCCCACTATCGCTAGAAAAATTTACTATCGTATAACATATGTTTCTAGACGGCTACTGTCGAAATTTCATCCAAATCGGACTTGTAGTTTTGTTTTCACAACATGTAGAAGCGGGCGTGTCCGCGGATTCTGGAAAAATGGAAAATGAGCAATATCGATCGGTGATTCGATTCTTGCTTTTGGAAGGGAAATCGAGCAGCAAAATCAAAACGCGCTATGCATTGCTTTTGATTTTTTCTTGTGATAGTGTAGCCAAAAGGCGGTGAGGCTAGGTACTTATCGGACCACCCTCATATATAGAAAATCGCGGACAATATCTTACCAGTGAATAGTTTTCAAAGAGTACTTGTAATAACATGGTATGTGTAAATTATTTAGAGAGAAATGCGCAAACTTTGTATACATAGATATATTATTACAAATACAGTAGAACCTCGATTATCCGGATTGTTAAAAATTAAAACATACTTGATGGATTGCATAATATTGTGTGTGTGTGTTCAATACTCGACAGTTATTCATTCAAAGACGATCATCTAGATTCTAGACAGTCAATATCGTGTCCATTATTGTGCGAAAAAGCTATATTTTTTAATACAAGATTAAATGGAGATTCTACCTTTAAATCATGTTCGGGTTGGCTCGAAAATTTCAAAGGGCGCCATGGTATCAGAGAACTTGAAATTCATGGGGAAAAATTTCTTCTGCCGTACCTTCAACTAACACTTTCATTGACACATTAAGGGCGTTTGTGGAGAAAGATGGTTTTGACGAAGAATTTATTTACAATGCTGACGAGACCGGTTTAAATGGGAAGAAATTACCCAACAAATCTTTAGCATCAAGACGCGAAAATACTGCATCAGGGTACAAAACTAGTAAAGAACGTGTCACCATAATGGTATGTGCCAATGCAAAAGGCAGACACAGACTCCCACTGTTAGTCATTGGGAAATCAAAAACTCCTAGTTGCTTTAAAAATATTAGAAGTCTTCCGATTGAATATGATCATCAGAAAAAAGCCTGGATGAATGGGGAAATCTTTAAACGATGGTATGAAAAACAGTTCATTCCAGAAGTGAAAAAATATCAAAACTATAGATGAAAGGGGAAAAACATTATTATTACTAGATAATGCACCGTCCCACATGTCTATGGAATGTTTGAATCAGATTAATGAAATGTTTACGGTAAATTCTTCCACCAAATGCCTCGTCTGTAATATAACCGATGGATCAGGGTATAATAGAAACTTTCAAACGCTTGTATATAAAACAGATACTTCGACGATTGTTACTAAAAAAATTGATGTCATACATAACCGATAAAAAAATAATATAAAATAAAGAATATTTCAAAACACTGACCTATGGTACTGTATGATAAACTAAGAAACACGGAGTGCACTAAGTGAAGTTGCAAGGTCTTCACATGTTTGTTGTTAGTTTTCTAATTTTTTGACCCTCTGCTTCCCATTTTTTTGATCAGAGATGACACGATCTTCTAGGATTTGGGTGGCTGGCGGTAGATGATATCGGTTTAATGAAATGCCTTTCGGTCAAACGTCGAGGATGAATAGCAGCAGGCGGTCTTCCACGAAGGGGTAGAACTCAATAAAGGAAAATATTTGTCTATTGTTTTTTCTATTACATCTAAACGATAATGCAGGTGGGTTGATATTCCTCCCGATTTTTTATATAAAATAAACATATAATTTCACAATTTATATAATTTCACAAACTAAGTTCTAAAAAGTGGAAGAATATTTTCTTAGTCAGCAAGGTGTTGGTCCACGTGATCAACTCCACCCATTTTATAGTTGTAATCAACTACAACTCTTGGTTTATTTTTGCTATGTTTCTAATGTGTTGTTTCTAGGTGATATCTTTTCTATCTTTCCACATAAAAACTAGCATTTTCCCTTTTCTATATGTAAGAGTAAGGAGGCATCCCTTTCCGCGTTTTTTGAACAGTGCAATACATGTCGGTCGATCTAGCCACTTAATTTTCTGCCAATTTTGGAGATGTATAATAATTGTCTGTGGTAAGACAATATCCTTTATCCTACAAAGGTTTCATCAGAGTCAATACCACTTTCTCTGTTACTGGTTGGTCCCGAAAATCACTATCGTAAGGAGTGTCTGCCTGTATATATCATTGTTTTCCAAACGTATCCCGTTTTAGATTCGTACAATACAAATATTTTTATCCCTAAACGGTCTCCTTTGGATAGTATGCATTGTTTCCACCACAATCTACCTTTATACAAAAGAAGGCTTTCACCTATAGTTACATCTCTTTCAAGTGAGCAAACTTTGGAAATATTCTCTTGAAGTTTTTCGTGTATTGTCCAAATTTTATTTAATTTTGAGTTAAGGTGTTTGCGGATCATACGTTGAATTATCAGAGAAATGCAAAATTTTTTAAATCTGATTGAATCGTTTTAGTATCATGGTTTTTCCAAAATATGGCGAAAATAATAATGGCCTTGTCGACCAATTCAAATCTAGATCAGGCATTCTCCTTATGCTTTGTAAAACATTGAGCATAAAAAATATCCGCAGCTCCGGTCCTGTTACATCAACCCAACTCTCCGGAGACGTCCCTCGTGACGTCAGAGGTCTCAATTGTGCCAGTTGATGAGCATTACGGTTCGCTTCTGTGCAAATGTGTTGGATGATGTCCTCATCAAAATATATATCGAAAAACTGTAGAATATTGTCTTCTTCAAATTCCACATTTATTCTTGGATTTCCAGTAAAAGAAAATCTGGCAGGTGGAGGTTCTGATGGAAGATTTTCGTTTAGTTCGTACCAAACATGGCTTTGGTTTTCAGGTGGTGAAAGTGGTGCAAGTGGCTCATTGATCTCGATTTCCGAAGATGCAGAAGATGTTGAATTTTCAATATCAGTTTCATACTCGCTCGATGAATCCATTTTATATATCAATAAAATATTTTTTTTAATAACAAAATTTACACTCAGAAAACAGTTAAGAAAATAAAATAGTTCAAAGTGCACACACACGCACACACACAGAAACAGAAAAATAAAATAGTTAAAAGTACACACACACTCTCTTATACAAAAAAAACAGTTCGAAAAACACGAAAAGTCCGAAGAACGAAGTTTCAAAAACGATGCAGTCGCGCGCGTGGTGGCTGGACAACTGATATTTTAGAAAATATGAAAAAGTACGAATCCTGGGGTTATATGTGAAATTTACATTTATAAAAAAAATATTTTTCAAGGTAACATATGAACCATCTTTGAGACAAGCAGTTATTGGCAAAATCAAAGCGTTTTGATGGGCAAACTCAACTGCACATTCTTCTTTATCAAAAATTTCTTTTAATTCTTTTAAGTGCGGAATCATTTTAGAGATGTAAATTAAAAATAAATTAAATTAAAAATAAAAAAACAGCTCATTAGAACTTGAACTCGGGGAGGGGGGGTAGGTAAATTCAAGAGATCCAAAAATGACCCAAGAAGCACGTTTTGAACATAAATATCGTAAAATAATGTTCTTGGAAATATCGCTCATATGTGTGTTCTCGCCTGGGGTCAGATTTCTTATTCAAACGACAATATTTTTTCAATATGAGTTCGCGCGCATATGTGCATACTCGCCCGGCAAGTGGTTAAATATCACTTTCCTTTTTTATATTCTTATTTATAAATTAAATATTGTTTAAACATTTGTTATAATTTATGCTGCATTTTTATTTAAATTTAAAAATAGAAAACAATAATAATTTATATAAATATGCAATGACGCTGTGAAACCATTTGAGCTAGAGGATCATCTGAGAAGTTGACACCCTGATAAAACAGATAAAGATTTGAAATAATTTACAAACATTGAATGATAAACTTCAAAAGAAATCCACGCTGGACAGAATGTTTACTTCGATGTCACAAAGAAACGATGTTGGTTTTCTGGCGTCTTATAATATCTCGTTACTTATAGCAAAATCCGGACAACTGCATAATATCGGAGAAAAATTAATTTTAAAAACTGGTTTACACAAACCTGAATATGATATTATTAAAAGAATTCCTTTAAGCAACAACACAGTTGAAAGGCCTATTGATTAAATGAGTTATGATATTGAAAGCTTCTTGGGTAATTATTTACAAACGACCCATTTCTCTATACAGCTGAACTTTACCATATTAAACAAATTAAAATCACCGAGTAAATTCAAATTAAAGCTAAGGAAGCAATTAGATTAAATTTACTTTCTATTCCTCCATTAAGGGTTCCAATAAGTACTTAAACCATTGTTGAAATATCGGATCATTTTGTGTCACTGTAAATTGGTAATCTGTTGTGCTAATCAATGAAAGTTTATATTGTCTGGAGTTCGCTATTGCTGTTAAACAAGATTTGGAATAAAATCAGTAATTGTAAATTTCATATTTCACTGATGACCCCAACAAATTTCTATGAAAATATTTATTCAACAGACATGAAATTATACATAAAATATAATTTCAAAACACAAATTTAAACATTCATAGAAGCCGGTGCCCCTTTTTAAATGTTAGACGCATTCAGTAAGCATTATTTGTTATGGCAATGACCGAAACGCTTTTCGATGACTTGTCGTTCTTTATGTAGTTTTTCACCACATTCGTTTGAAAAAATTCCCAGAAATGGCTAACATTTGTTCTTATGCTTAAATAGGACACTACACTTAAAAAAACCATATCCTGAAAGCTACACATAAATTAGTCTCTTTTTGCTTTCAATTATGTACTTTCCAAAGAAGTGTTTAGAAACAGCACAAAAGTTTAACCAAGCTGCACGTTGTGAATTTGTCGTAGTGACAGGATAACTATCATGATTTATTAGAAGTTTAATTTTAGGATCGGCACAGACCCCATCCGTTAACTTTGCTTGTGATTTTTAATATTATGAAATATAAATTTAAAGCAATAAAACAGTTGTCCAATTTTTTAATATACTTATGAAAAAGACCTAGCTTGATATGTTGGACAGGAATGGCAATCACTTCATACTTACCAAATGATCTTTATCAAAATCAACGCAAGAAGCCAATGTATGTGCAGAATAAAAATCTAGCTCACTTTGTCTCGAATCGAACATACAATAAAATGAAGGATATTTAATACCATGATAAAATTTAACACTTTCAAGTCGCACATAATTAGCCACCCATGAGAATAACCTTCAATAACCTTGAATATCTTTGGAACAGAAGACTGATTCTCTTTAACGTTTGAATGCAAAATTGCACTGTACAATGGAGATTGTTTTTGTCCATTAGAGAAGCTTTAAGATTTATTGCAGAAGAATCAATAAACAAGGACTAATCGCTACTTTTAACGGGATATGCCTTTGATATTTTTGATATGGAAATTGGAAAAGAAAGCAATAATGTCTTTATTTTGCTCATTGACTTGTTAAACTATTGCATGCTTTTTCTTAAGGCCTGGGTCTTTTTAAGCATTCGAAGGCATTTCTTCGATCATAATTTACTAAGGTTTAATTCTCTACAAAAATCTTTGAATGATTTCAGACCATTTAAAATTATTGCTGTATTTATCCTTTATAAACAAAATCGGTTTCACTGTTACCTTAAGATGATTGTGAATCAAAAGCAGTAGGGGGACCATCTAGACGATCAGGTAAATCTGGTAAATACAATTTAGGAATTTTACAATGTCAAAATAAATTGCATTCCATCATCATTTTCATTATTACTGTATAAATTCCTGTGGCATGTCAAACAAATAAAATATGGCATAAATTGCTTTTTTTAGTTTTGAAACACGTCCAACAGGTTTCCTACGAAGTCGAAGTAGAATTTCGTTTTGATCGACGAATTAATTGCACAAATACATAACAGAAGTATAACAGAAGTCGTTGGGATCATTTTCATGTCTTCGTCAGTCTATTGTGATGAAATATTGGAGAGTTGCAATTCATTAGCTTTACACACGACTTTTTCAATCAAAGGTAAATCAGATTCCATACCTTTGCTCAAAATTTAAAACCATTAAAATTTAAAAATGGCGGTTTCTCGAAAACTTAAATTTCGGAAATATTTGATAATTATTTTTATGTTGTTATTATGTCTTCAAGAGCGGACATATTTCGGTAGTGCAAATATCTTTTTACACCAGCGTTATTTTCATCATCCAACATCCCATAAAAATATGAAATACAATTATAAAATCTTATGAAAGAAATATGGGACAAATATTGTCAGAAAGTTATAAGGTTGGATAATTGATATTGTTGGGATTCTAGTGAAATCGGTGCAACATCAAGCTGAGGAATTACTTTAAATGTAGTTGGTACTTATTTTTGAATGATAATAATAATAATAATAATAATAATAATAATAATAATAATAATAATAATAATAATAATAATAATAATAATAATAATAATAATAATTTTAATAATTATGTTTATTATTACTATTATATTATTATTATTATTTTAATAATTATGTTTATTATTACTATTATATTATTATTATTATTATTATTATTATTATTATTATTATTATTATTATTATTATTATTATTATTATTATTATTATTATTATTATTATTATATAAGTATATTTTGGAAAAGCGCTTCATTAATTAAAACAAAAATGAAGTATAAATTGACCATTTGCTGAGCCTCTCCATGAAATATATCAATTACATTTAAGTGTTTTTATGGAAGTTTGACATCATCAATTAAATTTATGACGTTGATTGAATTAAAATTTTTACTTCCTCTCGTATAATTTTATTTGTTTAAATATATGAATTCTGCGATATTTTAATTGAAATTAATAAGAAAATATGAGGATTTTTTGAAGGAACCCGAAAAATATTTTACTTGAATTTTATTGGATAGTATTGTTAGTAAATAGAATTTATTATGAGCTCATATATATATAATAATCAACGTTCCCTCTAAGGTGCGCACGTGCGCAATTGCGTACAAGAATTTTTTAAGTTGCGCATAACAAATTTCTTCTTGAAAAAAAAATTATTTTCTTTTTAGGAACTAAAGTTATAATTTTTAAAGTTACCACTTTAAAAATTCAAATACTTATTTAAAAATAATTAGTTACTTAGTAGGCTATGAACTCGTTAGAGATTTAAATATTAAAGATAATTATTCTCATTTCATTCGTTACATATAATCTGCCCACAGCGGTTGTTATTTGTTTCAGTGTATAATGCAGGGGTGGCCAACCTTTTTGGTAAAAGGGCCATTACAATATTTTTGAATAATGCGGCGGGCCGCAGGTTTGAAAGGCGTAAATTTTTAACTAATGCTTCTGTGCTAATTCCAACTAAGGAACAGGAGAAGCGCAGTATTAGCCCGTAGTGGGATCTGAGACAACCGCTAAAAAAACAATAAAGCATTTGCGTGCATGTTAAATAAATTATGCTTCTTAGGTACAGGATAAACTGGCACTATTTATACTTGATAGCCCTGATTACAAAGCATAATCATTGTTGCATTTATTACATTTTTTGTATTATATCGTATTTTAAAAAGTTTTTATTATATTTTCAAAATATTAAAGCATGCGGGCCGCAAACGGCCCGGGGGCCGCCGGTTGGCCACTCCTGGTATAATGTATATCAATTTGTTACAATTTCCAATAGTTATAGTGTTTTTAGACAACGGTATGTTTTATAATTTTTAATATATATGTAGTATACTAATGTTTTGTAATAATCTATAAATCTCAATATAGCTCAGATATTCCCAAAAGTAATGTCGAAAAGGAAAAATTTAGCTAGTGGCGAATTGGGGAATAAAGTGAGGCGGTTAAAACCGGAATGGCTTTCTATCTATGTTGAAACAACAATACCAAGTTCTTGTAGCAAGCAAAATATAAAATTGGGTGAGATTTTTGTACTCCTCGAAACTTCTGCCGTTAAATGTAAATTTTGTGCTGAGGCTAAAGTCGATGGAGAATTTTCAACGGGAAAAAAGTGGAACGACTGGAAACTTGACTATTTAAAGCGACATATTAATCACAAATCCCACATAGAAGCTGTCAATATACTACGTGCACGATTATCAGGTGGAGTTCTGCAACTACTTACAGAAACGCAGCAAGATCGAGAAAATCGTACCGAAGCTCTTTCAAGAGCAAAAACTGGTGTTCATAAAATTAAAATATTAATAGATAATGTTATTCTGGCGATAAAAATGAATGCTTCAATGAACTCTGTTCAAGAAATAAACAATCATTTTGCAAAATATGCAGAGATTCCAGAAAATTAGCGCAGCAAAAATTAAGCTTTTGAATTCGTTGAATGTATCAATCACGTTATCCAACAAGGAACTTTTAATGAAATAAGAATGGCACAATTTCATTGTTTAATACTGGATGAAAGCACTGATGTTTCAGTTAACGAAATGTTAATAATTTATATAAAATACCGGTTTGAATTTAATTACAAAACTGTTTTTGCTGGCATAATACAGTTAAATGTGACGCAAAATCAATTGTGGAGTCTATAAAATGTTTTTATAAAAAACTTAATCTGGATATGCAAAAGATGGTAATGTTAACATCCGATGGAGCTGCAGTAATGTTGGGAGGCTATAATGGAGTTGCAGCACTATTAACGCGAGAAATTTACCACTTGACAGCTCAGCATTGTGTTGCTAATAGAGAAGATTTGGGAATCGATGATTCTTGGAAGGCTATACCTCTTATTTCCCAAGTAGAAACGTTATTGCGAACTGTTTATACCATGTTCCATCGTTCATCTGTTAAAAAAACATCATTTTGAAGAAATGGCAAATCTAATGGATTGTGAAGTTTTGATGTTCCGACCTCTTAATGAAATACATTGGCTTTATCGCCATTTTGCGATTATTCCGTTCATTCGGAATTATGACGTCTTGGTAGAATATTTCAAAGAAAAGTTGATCCAATCGCGAAATATTGCTTTGCAGCTTTAAAAAATAATGTTAATCGTATAACCTTGGTCGCATTAAATGATGTTTTTACAGAATTGACAAAGTTATCAAAATATTTACAAAAAAGTGTTTTATCACCAATGGAAGCGCACCAATATTGTGAATCGATCATCACAAAATTAAGAAGTCAGTACCTTGGTGATA
Source organism: Schmidtea polychroa (assembly GCA_959609185.1). Taxonomy (NCBI): domain Eukaryota; kingdom Metazoa; phylum Platyhelminthes; order Tricladida; family Dugesiidae; genus Schmidtea; species Schmidtea polychroa. Next base: position 66,685 of record CAUHTR010000946.1, on the reverse strand, counting down.
TAGTTTTTGGGGTGAGGATGTGAAAAAATTCTCGAAGATGAAGGTAATAATGATATGCAAAAATTGTCTGGGATAATTCTATTTATTCTATTTATGCCACCATTTGGATAAAAGATTTCCTTATAGTGACATGGATCTTTGGAATGCTTTTGATCAAAACGGCATCAGATTTTAATTATGGGAATGAAAATTTAAAAAAAACAATATTGAAATATGGAGATCTCATCCCAAATATGGATGATAAAATAATAATGGATGAGTATAAAGATTTAAAATATTTATTTACGGAAAAATTCAAAAATAACGGTCGTAATTTCAATGATCTACTTCAATTGGTTCTTCGTGAAGACTGTTTTCAAAATATAAAATATTTGTTTGATATTTGTGGAACCTTTCAAGCGTCGAGTGCTGATTTTGAAAGAGGTTTTAGCATGATGAATTTGATTAAAAGAAAATTTAGAAATAGATTGGACGGTAATCATCACACTTGGTTTCGGAAAATATTATTGATCTGGATAATGTATACCATTACTGGAAGGACAATAAAGATAGGCGAGAAAAAAATAATCATGTACTTATATAAAAATAAAATATGATTTTTCAAATAAAAAAATTCCTAATTGCTTAATTTTTATTTTATTTTTTATCGTGGCGCAATATTTTTTTTTCTGCTCAGCTAAAAAAAAATTAGAGGGAACGTTGATAATAATAAAGTTCTTTTTTATCTATGGTTATAAAGATGATAAAAAAAATCCTTGATGTCAATGGCTTCTGTATTTGGTAGCACTCAACTGTTTAGTTTATAAAAAATGTTATTAAAAATATTTTTAAAAAATAAATAAAGCTTATCTATATTTAGTGATAAATAACACTATATTGATGATATTTAACAATAGTAGCGACGACTCCCAAAACATTCATTATGCTCCTCCTTTTCTCCCTGCATTGGTAATATTATTATGAGAATAAAAAGAATTAAAAATATAAAAATTGAATTGTAAATTAAAAATTAATAGGATGTGTCACGAATTAATCAAAAATATATTAAAAAGAAATTAATTGAATTACAGACTAAAATCTAAAATATTTTATGGCGAAAAGCTTGGAAATAAAAATTATTGAAAAGATAAATGCAAATCAAAAATTTTCAAATTGAAAGTGTTTCCTTCGGAGGAAAAAAAGGTGCGGGAACGTATCTGTTCTATCCTTTATATGAAAAAAAATGACTCTGAAATTAGCTAACAAATAAAATTATTATGCAGGACACAAAATATACACTTATTACCGACGACAGGAAATGATTTTAATGACGTAGTATATTAATGGTGTATATTTACCTTGAGCGTGTTTTATATAATAGAATAACACATAGGAAGCACGGAGCTATGATTCACTCGCTTTGGCGTACGACTGCTACTTTTAATTTGATTGTAACTGACTATTTGAAATGCCAGAAATAGAAATATGACAAAAAACCAAAACATATGTCAATTTTTTAAAATCATTCAGCGAAAAAAGGTGCCGGAACGCCGTTCCGGAGCGTTCCGTCAGAAAAAAGGCATTGGAAATGGATATTTATAAGTTACTTAACTTAGAATGGAAATTACCAAATTGGTCACAAAACTAAGGAGAGCATATTAAGTTTAAAAGTAGCTAATACACTCAATATTAATTTCAAAAATGTTTGAGAAAATAAAATCAGGCTGAAATTGTGAACATATTTTTGCAAATATTTTGAGAAAATAAAACTTTATAACACTTTCAGTTTAATTCATGAAATCAAGGCCACGGAGAGTCCAAAAGAAATATTATCTCACAAAATTGAAACCCTAACAGCAGGGCCGGCACGAGGATTAAGAAAACACGGCTCCTGCCTAGGGCGCAATATCTCAAGGGGCGCAGAAACAATGATCATTTTTTCAATAAATTTTTTGAAATTATCGAATTTTCACTATTCATTAGGTATTCTTTAATTTCTTATAATTTTTAATAAGGAAAATTAATTTGTAATAACTATAGGTTTAGGTTGTTATATTTCTTGTTCTTTTCGGTAAAATTATTATTACAAAATCATGCATTTATTATTTCACTGTAAAAGGCTGATTAGTTTCTTTAGTGTAAGTTTTCTTTCTTCCTAGAACGCAAGTTCAGATTGTCCCGCCTCTTCCTAACAGAGTAGTCAAAATAGTATTATACTTATTAAATTGATTAGATTAATAACTTGTAAAATTTAAAATTACATAAATTAAACAAAAATAACATTTTTTACAAAGATCAATCTGCGAAAGTCTCAGACAATACCAATAAAATTTAGGCACTTGTTTAGGGGGCAACCAACATTTTGTGTACTACTCATCTAATTAAATGAAAGTTACAATATTTTAGTTTTAAAGCTTAAATATATAATTTAAAAAATATTGCATTAATTATCAGGAAGTCATGGATTATGCCTATTATCTGCCACCTACAAGATACATGGGTATTATCTGCCACCTAAATAATATTAGTTTTATTCAATTATTTATATTGTAAGTTCTTATATATAGTCAGAGTTTATCCGAAAATATATTTTGTCCCCTTAAAGGTACTACTCGCAAGGGTACTGGTCGCAAGGGTATATTAATTAGTTAATTAAGGCACATATATATTAATTTGAAATTCAATGTTATGGGTATTATCTGCCACCAAGGTTTCAGATGATGGACATGATCCGAAATCATAATAACAAATGACAAAAGAAATCATTTTACTGAAAGCACTCCAAACCTCCTGTCTAGAATTGCAAGGAATAAATCAAGTGGTAAAGATAAAACATATAAAGGTTTTTACTAAGACATGTTTTTAATTTATTACTCTTATTACTTTGTTTTTTGTGCTAAAATGATTCGGCTCTTATATTTCTTTTGGTTCCTACTTGCTTTATATAATTACAACATTATTTCTTAAACTTTCACTAGGTGAATTCTTTTTTTGAGCACGTTGAATCGGTTCTAGGATTTGCGGGACCGAGAGCGGAGGTAAAAAAAAGTGAGAAAGTTTAAGGCGTGAGTAATGAGATAAATTTAATATGTGAAAACTAGGTGTAATTAAAACAATAAATTTTATTGAATTTTTAACAACAATTTGTATACAACTTTTATACAAGTAGTAGGATTGGGGCTCCCAGACCAGGGGCCCTCCAGGCCACATATACCCCCCCCCCCTCCCTCCCCCTCCCCCCCCCCCCCGGGAAAATTTTTTTTTTAATAAAAGGTCAAGGTCATTTTTTTTTTAATTTAATTTTTTGTTTTAATTAATTGGTCCAGCGGGCTCACACTTTGGTTCATCCCAAAAATTAATGTTACCACCAACGGATTTTATTGGACGATACCTCATCTTAAAGCTCAGTCCAAGACCTTTCGAATGGGCTATAGGTATCTGATATATCTTTAATAGTTTTAATGTTATTAACAATAGATGACCACCATCTTTTCAAAGTTAAATTATTATTATTTTTCAAAATATTATTAATTGGTCCAGCGGGCTCCTACTTTTTTTCATCCCAAAAATTAATGTTCCCACCAACGGATTTTATTGGACGATACCTCATCTTAAAGCTTAGTGCAAGACCTTTCGAATGAGCTATTGAAGGTATCATCATCATTAATATTAACAAAGAGAATGACTCACCCAACGATGCCTAATATTTTTAGAACGATGCCTAATATTTTTAGAACGATGCCTAATATTTTTAGAACGATTACGTCATACTTTTAGAATGATGCCTAATATTTTTAGAACGATGCCTAATATTTTTAGAATGATGCCTAATATTTTTAGAATGATGCCTAATATTTTTAGAATGATTACGTCATACTTTTAGAATGATGCCTAATATTTTTAGAACGATTACGCCATACTTTTAGAATGATGCCTAATATTTTTAGAACTAATAATTTTTGTTTTAATTTGTTTAAATCGTTTGATTATTATTATTATTATTATTATTATTATTATTATTATTATTATTATTATTATTATTATTATTATTATTATTATTATTATTATTATTATTATTATATTAGTATTATTATTATTATTATTATATAATCTATCCGACAAGATATTCTGTCCCCCTATGGGTACTGCACACAAGGGTACTACTCACATTCAAACAAGTTACAAATGTACTACTCACAAAGTTACTACTAAAAAATATTCAAGACAAAACTTTCTAAATTCTAAATATTATTCTTTAAATATACACTAAATTTATTAACACATTCACATTCATCATCTTCACAGTTCATAACATTTTCAACAACATGATCTATACAATCCCTATATACACACGGTTCAGTATCCGTAAATTCCTCCATAGGTTCATCAATTTCTTGAATGCTTTCTCATCATCTTGAGTGTTTTCTTTCATCTGTTTCATCAAATCCCGAATCTTCAACTCTCTGCTACCCAGTCTATATTTAATGCGTTTGCAACAGATAATATATCCTCCATTTTCACACCAGATATTTCTGCTAATTTTCCAATAAAAAGTTTATTATAAATTCTAAATATTAAATAATTTGATAATTAACTAATCATATTAACCTTTTTCTGTAGTCATTATTAGTATTTTAAAACTATAGTATATATTTGTTTATAGAAAATATAGAATATAAGCGAAAACAAATATAACTAAATACATTTATTAAATACAACATTAAAATAACTGTGAAAGTCTAGCAGACATAATTTTCCAAATTGGAGAATACACATCATTATTATCAACTTTATATCCTTGGATTGCAATTGTTATATACCAATTTTCGTTTTCTTTGAAACTGATTTCATCAAAGGAATCATAAAATTTTGCATATCGGTTGTTGAAAAATGCATTTTGATTGCATGTCAGATTCGTATTCAACCTTTTGAAAACATCATCTATGGTTTTAATATCTAACATTGAAAGCGTGCCGGTTAAGAATTGAAATTGGGTAGGAATAAGCTTGATCGGTGACACCAATTTCATATTGATTTCTTCTTTTAAAAAATACATTTTGTAGTTGTGGAACATTTGAACAGGTTGTACAAGTTCTGGAACAACTTTTGGTTTTTCAGTGCTTGAAATTTTCTTGGTCATTGTGAATTATGATTAAAATGAAATGGTACAGGGTTTTTATACCTATGACTATTGTTTATCATCCAATCAGATTGCAGCATGTCTTTGTTTAATTGAATGATAAATAATTAATTAAGTGTTAATAGAAAATCTAAAAATTCTTTTCCTTCAATTATTGATTTAATTTCAGATATGATATTATCAACTATACATTTGTAATCAATATTTTTTATTCCAAGAATTACTATCTTACCGCTAGCGAATATATTTACACACATAGGGTTATATTTTATATATCTCAAAGCTGGAAATATTTCTGGTTCATAAAAGCATGGTATTAATTTAGCTAATTTATTTAAATTACAAGAAAAACCTATATCGGAAGTTACGGTTATCGATTGTATTTCTAAATCATAAACATTATATTCACTAGCTTTGATTATTTCCTTACACCCCATAATTCTACATTTACCAGTTTTGAAATATATTATTGGATATTTATTACTTCTATTGATAAGTTGTTGTGGTTTCCCTATTGGAAATACCATTTTGATACATCAGTTTTTGGCCCTGTAATTTATATTTGAAAGCATTTTAATGAAATAATTATAAAAAGCTCTGATATATATAGGTATTTTAAAACAGAGTTCATTTAAATTAACAATATAAACAATAATTATATAGTTTAAATTTAAAAAATGGAATTACGAAATGATGCAGTATACCAAATCGTTGGTCCAAGTGGTAGCGGGAAAACTTTATTTGTTTGTAAATTACTAAAATCAAATTTGTTCAAATCAAATTCAACAATATTTATTGGCATAGGGGCGCCGACGAAGAACACGGATTGACGCAATCAAGTTTCTGTCAGTTGAAAAACATGAAAATAGTAAAGGGTTTTGATAAAAACTGGTCAAGTCGTTTGAAGAAAGATGATGTCATCATTATCGATGATTTGTATCAAGAAGCCAATAAAGAAAAGGACTTTAATAATTTATTCACAAAAATCAGCAGACATGTTGGTGTAACGGTTATTTTCATAACACAAAATCTATTTCATCAAGGTGGTGCACATCGAACACGTAATTTAAATGTACAATATTTAGTTATTTTCAAGAATCCTAGAGACGCGACTGTCATCGATTTTCTTGGACGACAAGCATACCCTAATAACCGTAATTTTCTTATCAATGCATTTCAAGATGCTACGAAAATACCACATGGGTATATATTTCTCGATTTCACACAACAATGTCCTGATGATATACGCGTAAAAACAGATATTTTCAACCCAAAAGGTGCCATGGTATATAAACAAAGTTCAAAACAAAGTTGAAAACATATAAATCATGTTTCAAAAACACGGATATCGGGTAAAAAACAACCAAAAGTTCCACCAACAACTAGTTATACTCCATCTAAGGAACTTATTACAGAAAATTTTCCTGCAATGAATCTTATTTCGAAAAATCCTAAACCTAAACCTAAAAGTAAAACCACTAAGAAAGTAAAAGTTGTTAAAAATCATCGGAGTTTCCCGTTTTTCAATACACTGTTAAAGGCACCAAGTATGAAAAGAAACAGTATTTTGCAATCATTTCCAAATTATGTTGTCGATGATTTACTCGATATTATACTTAAAGTAGTCAAAGGCAAGATTAAAATCAGTAAATCTAAAAAGCAATTATTGAGTAAACATAGGAAACCTTTGCTATCATTAGTAAATAATAAAAATCGTCAACAAATGAGAAAAATTATATATAAACAACAAGGGGGATTTATCGGTGCATTGATACCTTTAGCAATATCATTATTAGGTGGAATAATAGGAAGTCGATCATAAACAATGGGTGCTAATCCTTCATTACCAGACATTAAATTTAATATTAAATCTTCTTGTTGTAATGGAGAAGATTTGGACGAACCCGGAAGACGAAGCCGGTTTGGTGGAGTGGCAAAATTACGGAAAAGAGTTCCAAATTCGAAAAAGGAAACCCAGAAGTGGTTATCAGACCAGCTTGCGTACAGTTTGAACAAACCAATGCAGAAACGATTCCCAACAAGAGCATATAAAACATATGGAATAAATGATTTATGGCAAATGGATTTGATGGAGATGATACCCTATTCGAAAATTAACAAGGGTATAAATATATTTTAACATGTATTGATGTATTCAGTCGGTTTGCCCGAGCAATACCAGTCAAGTCAAAATCTGCAGATGAAATGTCCAAAGCTGTTAATGATTTATTTAAAGATGTACATCCTAATAACTTGCAAACTGATTTAGGTATTAATATTATTATTTTTATTATTATTATTATTATTTTAGGTAAAGAATTCTACAACAGTAAAGTCAAGCAAATCCTCAATAAATTGAAAATAAATCATTACTCGGTACATTCTCAATACAAAGCTGCTCATGTTGAAAGATTTAACCGAACTTTGAGAGATAGATTAAAGAAATTATTTGTGCATCAAGGTAATAAAAAATGGGTATTGGTTTTACCAAAAATAATAACCAGTTATAATCATTCATCACATCAAGGACTGAATGGATTAAGGCCGATTGATATCACGTCAAAAACAATCTATTCTACAAAACCTGTAAAAATTACAAAACCGAAATATAAAGTAGGTGATCATGTTAGAATTAGTAAAATTAGTGCATCACCATTTATTAAAAATTTCGATACAAATTGGAGTGATGAAGTCTTTGTAATTTCAAAAATAAATACTAAACAGAATCCTGTAATGTATGTCATCAAAGACAATGATAACAATATTGTACAAGGAAAATTTTATGAGCAAGAATTACAAGTTATTCCTCCCCCAAAAGTATTTAGAATTCAAAAGATATTGAAAACTAAAAGATCGGCAATGATAAACAATACTATGTCAAATGGCATGGTTATCAAAACCCATCATGGATATCAGAAAAGGATCTAGTAAAGTGAATTTTTATACTATTTTACCAAGCAATAGTTGCCCATTAATTCATCCAGATAATCAAGCCAGTAAATTCATGGTCAATCTCCAGAATCCGATTTCTTTAAATGGCGACTGGGAAGTTGCACTGCAAGATTTTACATTCGTGTACAATACATTCCCATTTTATAGTCAATGTAAGATTGATTTCAAAAGGAATGTTATGAAAACATGTAGTGGTATCTTTATTATCAGTAATTATGATAAAACATATCATATTCCAAATCAAATATTAGATCCGCATTGCTCTATGTTTTACAAGGATGGTTTAAATATCAGTTGTGATTTTAAACCATTTACAATAACATTCGAATATATTGAAGATGCCAGACGAATGGGTTGTAATAAGTTGAAAAATGAAGTTATGGAAACAGAATATTTATTACGCTTTGATCTATTTGAAGCAAACAGTGTAATGAGAGAAGAAATCAAATTTCAGTGTCGTATAATAATGAAGTTGAAGAATCATTCACCTTCGCTGACGAATTATATATTGATAAACTTGATGTGTTACTTAAATATTTAAAGTATAATTGTTCACACATATTTAAAAGTTTGGACATTGTGAATTTCATGTTAATTGAAAGAATATTTAAGGCTTAGTGTTAATTCTAAGATAAATTTAATTAATTTCTTGATAATTTGCTATATTTTATTGACTTGTTTTTAAATTTTAAATAAAAATTAATTTTTAATGAGGTTAATAATCAAGTGATAGGATAAATTTGATGATAATGACTTTGTAATGATATTGAATTTGACTAAATTAATATATCAATATATTTTTCTAAGAATATTTACACATTGATGATACTTTAAAATATTGAAAATCTAAAGTTGAAACCAACTAATTTTATCATGATGATGATATATTTGAAATCTACTTGAAAATTAATGTAAAATATACTGAAATTTGTGATTTAGTTTGAAAGATATATCATTTTATAATGGCTATAATTAGCCGAATCGATGATCTATCAATATATTTCATCTCTAATTAGATATTTGATGGTGAATGTGGTTAAATATTTGTAGGAAATATTCATTTTAGCGAATTTTGATCTTTTACTGAGGTCTTTGAATTTAGCTACTAAATTATTTCAATGGAAGAATGTTTGTAACAATTAAATAAAATTCATATTTTGAAGAATTTCTATGGATTTTAAGATATATTAAAGGGCTCAAGTGGGTGAAATTATATTCGGTTGGATTTAGTGAAGGTTAAGATGGTAATATATGATTTTTAAGGGGGTTTTTAAAATGCTAGAAATATTTGGTGAGGGATCGGTTAATGTTTTGAATATTTATATATTCTTATTGGTAAAATATCAAATTTTGAAGGGAAATAGTCAGCTGTGAATAGTTCCTGTGAAATTATATCGTTTTAGAGGTTGCACAGTAATTTATGTTTCAGAACCAGTTTTAATTAATCATCCACGGTTTTATTAATGGTTAATGATCAATTTACTTGTTTTTGACAATGAGAAATTTGAAATCTTTAGAATTAATTGATATCAATGGTTATTGCTTTAAATTATTTTTATTTAAGAAGTTATTTTATTCATTTTGGGGATATCGTTGACAAAGCTTGAGAAATATTAACTTAAAAGAATTGGAAAACAACTAAAGAAAAATGATCTTTGAAGGAAATTTATGATTTTAATTAGAAATTAAATCGGTTGAATATCTATTGAAGGAATATTGTTATCGGATGGATAAATGATATTTTCCTAAATTACCTTATTATATTATTATTTTAATGACTAAATTAACCAATATTCATAAATTTATCGTACAAAATATCCATGTTTTGGTTACTCAAACATCTTAAATTTCTCGCAAAGATATATTACGTCTAATGATCATCTAATTAAATTAGAAAATAATTGTTACTTTTTAATATATATTTCTAACTAATAAGCCCCTTAATTGGATAAATGATAACCATATTTCTATTATGACTCCTTTAATTATTTTTGCCTCAAACAAATTTACTCCAAATGATAAAGAATTTAAAATTATCAATGAATAATGACCATGTTTTCTCATATTATTAACTATTGTAACGAACATTAGATGAATAAATTAATTTTTGCTTTAAATGACTACAAAGTTAACCAATAAATTAGTCGCTCGACATAAGTGTAAAGTTACATTTAAAATATTCACGAATTTCTGATCATCTCACTAAATTACCTAAGAATTTCTAAATGATTAATATACCTTTGCGACATGTTGAATGTGACCAGTACCCTTGCTAGCAATACCCATAGGGGGACAGAATATTTTGTCGGATAAACTAGGAGTATATGGTCTTTATTGATATATCAAAATACTGTTATTTATAAATCAACTAAAAAATACTCAAAAATACTATATTATTTTACTGAATGATACCTTAAATGTTTTTAATATACATATTTCTAAAATAAATCAACAGTTCAAACCAACAACATGTATGCAAGACCACCCATTGTTAATTTATTTCCAGTGTCACATCTTTCAAGAATGCCGTGAGTGTTTAAAGAAAGCTGAGCTAAAAGAAACTTTCCAGATAACAACTCTCCTGAATGTTTTGAACAAAAATGAGCGAAATTGAGAACAAACGATTAGATGGCGATTAACTTCTGGCCACAACCCTAACAACATGAAAATTAAGATTTTAATTATTGAATTCGTTGTTTTCTGCATGGAAATACTAACAGAATATTTTTTAATTCAAAAAATCTTCATTATAAATTTTTGAATTTAAAAAATTAAATGAAGGATATATAAGTGTACATAATATTATAATATTATATAAAATTATACTGTATTTATTAATAAATTTAGAATACATAAAATTATAATATTATAATATTTTATAAATACTATATAATAATGTTTAAATATGCTTAAATAACTAAATTGTTTAAATATGTTTAAATACTAAATTTAAATTATTTAAATTTAAATTAATTAAATATAATTATGATATAACTTTATTTCTTTCGTTTTAGTATCCATAAAGTAAGTAAATAAAGAATTTACTACAATATTTTAATTATTTTACTTAGTAATGAAGAAAATGAATTATATGATTATGAAGAAGATGAGTCAGACAAAATGGTGAAACACTAAAAGACTTATGTTCTGGATTTAGAGATTTCTTATTAAAACATGAATTATATGATTATGAAGAAGATGAACCAGACAAAATGGTGAAACACTAAAGGAGTTATAGTTTTTAGATTTAGAGATTTCTTATTAAAACATGAATTATATGATTATGAAGAAGATGAGTCAGACAAAATGGTGAAACACTAAAAGACTTATGTTCTGGATTTAGAGATTTCTTATTAAAACATGAATTATATGATTATGAAGAAGATGAACCAGACAAAATGGTGAAACACTAAAGGAGTTATGTTCTGGATTTTTTAAATGAATTAGCTGATTGGGGGTATCCTTCAACATGAATTATCAGACATAAATTATGTAAACTTTCAACGAATGTCAAGAAAAATGGGAAAAATCGACGTTTTAGCAATTGAGTAAAGTACTCGTCATACCTGAAGAATATTATTAATAATGTAAGACATGAATTAATTCTTTAAAATAAATATATTATATTTAGGTATCTGTGTTTTATGGTGGGAAATGTCATTGAAAAAGTATACCACAAATAACAGTTGCCTAATAGTCAGGTAGAATTTAATTTCTGACGATAAAATGATAAATAACATCTGTAAGTTAATGGCTTTTAAATTTTAGCAATGATAGTTGACACCGCATCAGAAACTAAGAAATATTTGCAAGATGTATTCCAAATGGCCTGATGGAGATGATAATTTGAGATAGATTACCAGCAGAAGAGCGAGAAAAATTTGTAAATTAAATATAATAGGGTTGGGTGGGTCCTCTTTATCCCTTAATTAATATATATTTACAAGCTGATCGTCGTGGTGGGCGGTTGTAATCTAACTAGTGGGAGGCCTCTGTAAATATATATTTGTGTTAGTGAAAACATTAATTAATTTGGTTATAGTGCCAATGACGCATGTATTTTGAAATTATACGTTTCGAATGTGCTGGTAGTTGACTACCCATGCTAGGCGTAATGTTCCGTACGGAAAGCTATAATGCCCAGGTTCTTCTGACCCCACTTGGGGGAGGCACAGACGACCCTTGTGGACGCGAACAAATATCCACCGTGTCTTTCAGGCACAGATATTTGGTCACTGCTCATTAGGCCTGGCAATACTAAATGCATAAACTTTGCCTTGTCCTCTCTTGTCTTGATTTTATCGTTTAAATATTAAAGTGTGTGTTATAAGTTTTATTTACTAACCTTAATAAACCATAATATGCTTTAAACTCGAAAACCCTTGCGACATGTTGAGTGTGACTAGTACCCATATGAGCAATACCCATAGGGGGACAGAATATTTTGTCGGATAGACTAGGAGTATATACACCCATGTTAAACAAGGTATGTGTATATAGAATGTGTGTGTAAAATTATTGTCAACTTCCCGTGAAGGCAAACACAGAATATTGCAAACATATAATAATTCTCTACCCCATAACTTAGTGTGTAAAAATTATTTTAGGTTTTTGACTAATTATAATAATAATAATAATAATAATAATAAAGTTTAATGGGTTGTATAAAAAATATTTAGGTTTTCACTAATATTGATAATAATAATTGTTAATGGGTTGTGTGTGTATGTGTAAAAATATTTTATGTTTTTGACTAATATTTGCAATAATAATAATAATAATAATAATAATAATAATAATAATAATAATAATAATAATATTAATAATAATAATAATAATAATAATAATAATAATAATAATACTTTGAAATTGTATTTGAAAATAATTTGCGACATGTTGATTGTGAGTAGTACCCTTGTGACCAATACCCATAGGGGGACAGAATATTTTGTCGGATAACTGATTATATATAATAATAATATTAATAATAATAATATTGATTAAAACTTTGAAAATAATTCTTTGAAAATAATACTTTGAACAATATTTGATGAAAAAGTTCCTGAAATAATCATGAAAATGTTGAAAATCGTGAAAATATTGAAAATGTAGAAAATTATGAAAAAATTGATAATTATTAAAAAATGCAAATGATGAAAATGTTGAAAATCCTGAAATTGACGTAGAAATTAAGTTTTATGAATATGTAAGTAAATAATAATAATGAAACTTCTAAAAAAAAATAATAATTAGAACTTTGCAAATAATAATAATAATTCTTTGAAAATAACTTTGAAAATATTAATAATAATAATAAGATGAAAAACTTTCAAAATAACTGTAAAAATAATAATTTAATAATAATAGTAAAGAAATATTGAAAAATATTGAAAAATATTAAAATATTCATGCAAATGATGAAAATGTTGAAATCATGAAATTGATGTAGAAATTAAGTTTTATGAATAATTGCAAATAATAAGAATAATAATAATAATAATAATAATAATAATAATAATAATAATAATAATAATAATAATAATAATAATAATAATATGAATACATAATAATAATACCTAATAATAGGAAAAAATATCTTGTCGGATAGATTATATAATAATAATAATTATAATAATAATAATAATAATAATAATAATAATAATAATAATAATCAACGATTTAAACAAATTAAAACAAAAATTATTAGTTCTAAAAATATTAGGCATCATTCTAAAAGTATGACGTAATCATTCTAAAAATATTAGGCATCGTTCTAAAAATAATAGGCATCGCTCTAAAAATATTAGGCACCATTCTAAAAATATTAGCATCATTCTAAAATTATGACGTAATCGTTCTAAAATATTATGCATCATTCTAAAAATACGAGGCATCATTCTAAAAATATTTGGCATCGTTCTAAAAGTATGACGTAATCGTTCTAAAAATATTAGGCATCATTCTAAAAATATTAGGCATCGTTCTAAAAATATTAGGCATCATTCTAAAGTATGACGTAATCATTCTAAAAATATTAGGCATCGTTCTAAAAATAATAGGCATCGCTCTAAAAATATTAGGCACCATTCTAAAAATATTAGGCATCATTCTAAAATTATGACGTAATCGTTCTAAAATATTAGGCATCATTCTAAAAATACGAGGCATCATTCTAAAATATTTGGCATCGTTCTAAAAGTATGACGTAATCATTCTAAAAATATTAGGCATCATTCTAAAAATATTAGGCATCGTTCTAAAAATATTAGGCATCGTTCTAAAAATATTAGGCATCGTTCTAAAAGTATGACGTAATCATTCTAAAAATAAGAGGCATCATTCTAAAAATATTAGGCATCGCTCTAAAAATATTAGGCATAGTTCTAAAAATATTAGGCATCGTTCTAAAAGTATGATGAGACATTGGGTTAGTCATTGTCTTTGTTCTAAAAATGAGATGATTCATCGTATGATAGGAATCTATAACTCATCTTAAAGGTCTTGCATTGGGCTTTAAGATGAGGTATCGTCCAATAAATCTGTGGGTGGGAACATTACTTTTGGGATGAAAAAAAGTAGGAGCCCGCTGGATCACTTAATAATATTTTGGAAAATAATTTAACTTCGAAAAGATGGTGGTCATCAAATGTTAATAACATTAAAACTATTAAAGATATATAAGATACCTATAGCTCATTCGAAAGGTCTTGGACTGAGCTTTAGGATGAGGTATCGGTCAATAAAATCTGTTAACGAGAACATTAATTTTTGGGATGAAAAAAAGTGTGAGCCCGCCAGATCACTTAATTTAAAAAATTACGTAATAGTTCTAAAAATATTAGGCATCGTTCTAAAAATATTAGGCATTGATTACGTAATAGTTCTAAAAATATGTGGCATCGTTCTAAAAAAATTTTTTTCCCCGGGGGGGGGGGGGAGGGGGTATATGTGATGCGGGGAGCCCCTGATCTGGGGAGCCCCAATCCTACTACTTCGATCTAGTTACTTTCTTAGCTTTAATTAAAATTTGCTCGATCACTTTAATTTGTTTTAAATTGCTTATCTGAGAACTTCGTCATTCACTTTCTGTTTCGTTTCAATTCTCTTTTCTTTACAACTTCTGTCGCCTTCATTCTTTACAAATTGTGTCCTTTAGAAATTCTGTGTTGATTCAAGTTGCATTGCCTTTTATAGTTGGTAAAATAACTCAATTTGAGAAAAAATATTTCGAGGCTCGAAGGGTTAAATAAAAAGCTTCATTTAACAAAAAAATGTATTCTATGTAAAAAAGAAAACTTTTTTCACTTGTGCCCTGACATATTTGTGTCAATATTTTTTGTCGTCACCAAAAAATTTTACGTACCAACAACATTGAGTCAAATAACTCTTAGTGAAATTATTTTGTTCAACAGAACCCAAAATTGAAATAGTATATAACAGGGGTGGGCACGCATGAGGTCCTAGAGAGCCACATGGCTCATCAAAGAGCCGCACTTGCCCACCCCTGGTAAATAGTGTAGTGAGACATGTATTATTTAAATATTGCTTATAAAAAGAATCAAACAAGGTAGAATGTAATAAGGAAATATTAAATTTTGATTCTAAATACCGCCATCGAATGACACTATAAATTTTAATTCTGTTTACACCTATTTTGTGACACAGGTAAAAATGAACTAACCATGAAAATACAATTGCAACAAAAAATTTTTTTTTAAAAATTCAGTTGAAAAAATTTCAAAATAAAAAAATCGAATTCAATTTTCAAATTCAATTATCAAAAATTCAATTATCAAAGAGCCGCAGTTTACTCAACGTAGAGCCGCATGTGGCTCTAAGAGCGGCATTTGCCCACCGTTAAACAATTAAACAAAAACTTAAAATTTTGATAATATGTTGTCCACACAAAAATATCTTATTTTCAATGACACGAGGTTATTGCACAATTATGTCTCGAATATTACAATTACTTTAACCTTTAAGCGCGGAATTGAATTTAATAAAAAATCAGGAAATGTATCAATTATATGTCAAAAAAAAGTTAAAGCTATAATTGTGATTTGAAAATTTGAAACACGGGCAGAAAGACCATGTGAACATAATATATTCAGTATATATTAAAAAAAAATTTATTCCCTGAAGGGTTGTTAAAAGTAGAAACAAAGGCCAATTCAACAGTATTCGAATCTTGCATCTAAAGGGTTAACAAAATTTATCTTCCATGTACTGATCAGCTATTTTGCCCAAGTTATAAAGTGTCGTTATGAATTCTTTCCTTATAAACAATTGGAATTTTTTACCACGCAGTCTATATAGCCGTGTTAACAGCTAGTTTAATGGACTTTCACGGTTCTTTCCTATGACGAATATTATTTAACTAAATTACCTACTAAGAATATAATTATGGTTTATAGAAGGATAATAATGAAATAGATAATAAATTTTGGTTAATGGAAATATTATTAATCAAATAAATAAAATAATTAATCTTACGTGTCGGAACTCAATAATCTGTAAATATGCCGCTCATCATAGATATCTTGTGTGATTTGACCATTAAAATCAACACCCCGTAATCCACGAGTATGGAAAGCGAGAATACTATCTCGAAGACCGACTGTTATAAATTATACTAACATTAAGGAAGTCCATTTGTTTATTAACTTATTAAAAAAATTAATTAACTTATGTAGAATTTAAAATTAAATAATTATTTCCATAGATTGTTTTAAAATCTATTAGACTAAATCAACGTTTCCCAAACCTTTTTGACCGCGGCCCGGTACGAGATTTAAAAATTTTTCTGTTATCCGATGGCTGTCGCGACCCACACTTTGGGAAATGCTGGACTAAATAATAATGGCACTGATATGTAATCTACTTCAGAAATCATGGGAAATTGGGATTCGAAATAAGTTATTTAAAATTCATATAATAAATATACAATAAATAGTATAAACATTTCTAAATTTATTGATTAACTGACATAGTGGAATTACGATTTGCCCAGTACTTACAGTATTTTGTTCATAATTTTATCATGTCCTTTAAAAATTTCACCATCTACTCAAAAATCCATATACTTAATCTTATGAAATGCTAATGAGTGGATATCGTTAATATGATCCCTTATGGTGAATGATAATGGAGTAATGATGAACCTTAATAACAATATTGTTTTTAACATAATAGCACCAGCGACACCGTTTTGCAATAATTATTTCATTTGTTTCATGTATTGAGCCAAACACAAATTAGTTCAATCTAGATGAATGAAAACAATTTTTACGATTAAACTAACACTTAATTTTCTCGTATGCAACCTAATAAAGAGGATCAGGAATTTCTGACTAATAAAAATAAAAACTCAATAATGTTCCATTTAGAAATTACTAAAATATAAGCATCATGAAGAATACAATTCAAATTCAATTGCACACAAAAATATTAATATATTGCATTACAAAATACAAAATTATTAATACATTTCATCCCAGGCAGATTTTTGGTTACTTTCCGTTTTCAGACTAAGCGGTTTTCTCAAAATTTTTATTTCTAATATTGACAGTATCATATATTATGAAAACACCCGCTTGCTTTATTCAGTTTTTTGCATGATATTATCAAATTATGCTTGAATAATAAATTCATTCGCAATGTAACATCTACAATTGGATTTTAATTTTAAAGATTTCAAAAAGATAATTGACAGGGTTTTTGATTTGATATTGTAACTACCCTAACCAAGTTTTAATGTCATATTAAACGAAAATGTCCAACGTAATTTGAAGAGACTGAAAGTGACTCTTTCCAACTATATAAGAACTTTCTCTTTATTTTTTAAATATTTTTATTCAACCTTTTGAATTTCATTTATTATTATAAAGACAACGACTAATAATTAAACAATTGAAATATTACAATATAACTTTCAAAATTATGTTTATAGTTGGACAGGATCATCTTTTGATTTGGAAATCATTTCCCATATGTCAATTAAGAAATTAAATGTTGATTTACAAAGCTGAAACTTTAGAATTTGTTACATATAAATGTTAGTTATTAGAAAAATCATGGAATGCTATAGATATTGTCATTTTTGTATTAGTTTCGATTAGGAATTCTGATTATGACCTTCTTAGATAAAGTTTTCGACGTTCTGAAACCAATGAAATACCACTATGATCAGTAATTTGCATTTGATTACTTCTGTATAGATATTCTGATGGTTAATTTAAATTTATTCTCAGGTTTTGTTTTGTAATGAGCTACACTCATATTTTCTTAATCTTAGTTAAATTATATTTAAATGAAATTTTAAAAAAGCAAAATGTTGCAATGGATTGAATGCAGTAACATATATACATCTTTCCATTAAACCAAGTATTGAAGACATTCCCAACATTCAAAACTATATCACTCTCTTTATAAATTTTGAATTAAAAATCCTTCACTTTTATTTGTTAAATAAATAAATAATTATTTCGAAAATATCTGTCTTTTAATTTTCTCTAAAATACTTAGCTATAATCCACAATACTCGATGTAAACAAAATAAGTATAAGGACATAAAGGAGTTTTCAAAAAGAAAGGTTCGATGAAACCCTACCATTAGTATCATAATTTTCTTTTGTAATATTATTTAAAAAAATTATTCTGCTGCTCACAAATTATCATAAAATTTAGAAAAAATTAGCTGAAACCAACAAAATGTCGCAAATTTGTAATCTTGGGAATAATAAATCAAGAATCAATTGGTAATAAGTTGTTATCTTCATTTCATTCATACTAAAGTTTCGACAAGGCTTTTTTAAAAAAATTCAAATGTAAACAAACCACTTTCGAAGAAATTAAATGATTCTAATACTTATTTGAAGAAATATTTTACTTTTTGTTCAACTTAATCATCTATATTTAAAATTATTGAAGTAAACAAATTATGGTGCAATAATCTATGCAATAACAGTTTAGGAACTTATTCCCAAATTAATAAATATTTACAGTAAATTGCCAAATTATAAAAATGCAGGTGATAAACTATACGGCAATAGAAGCAGTAACGGTTATCAATTAAATTACAAAACTAACCGACAGATTCAATATGTGTACCATATTCTAAAGAGTTGACTTTATTGCGACTGGCTTTTACTCGACCATTCATCCCAATGAATATTGCATTATCTGGAATAGTAACCAACATTTATACGGCAGGATAATGGATAAATAGTATTGTATCAAATAAATATCATTGTATTACTCAGAAATATAAAGATTTATATTTTATTAAAAATACTCAAAATTCCTCAAGTATAATAAATATATCGATATATCATATGACGTTATTTAAGAAAATACAAACCACTTAGAAAATATTATAGTTGTTCAAGAGCATCAAACATCGATTTTCATATAACACAGTCCAACAATATGTTTTACACGCAATGTAATGCATGTACATAACGTTAAATTTTACAAAAATTTTCGAAAATGCCTTTATTTTAACTATTCAACGGGTGGTTTTATGTAAATTGAACTTTTTTGGTTACACTTTTGTGTGCAGAGGGCTAAAGGGGTTTATGCCAATCTGAAGCAAAATCAATGTGAAGCACTATAATGAAGGGGTATTTTGGTTCCAAGATTTTTTTTACAGGAATTTATGGTAAGATATTTTGAAGAATCGACACCTTCTGAGAAATTAAAGTTTTTGGTGAATAATAATAATAGTAATAATTCAACCAACAACCAAGTACTAACACCCAAGTACTAGCAAACACTTAAATTTGACAGAATCCATATTGATATTGACATGTAATCTTTGGTGGATCACTGCAAACCATACCGTCTTCCAAACACTTCAAATCAGAAATATATACGAACAATTTACTTCAATATTGATTAATGCTATCTGATACAACTAGGTACTAACAACCAATTATCAACAACTGATTACTAAAACGCAGTTACAAACAAATAAGCAACAACTTATATTCAATTCAATTGTAATCAATTCATAAATTAAATTACGTACACAATAACAAATTAACAGACTAAAATGTCCATCAAATATGTGCAAATCTAAATTAAAATCAACCAGTCTTTGAATAAACTTTTTAAACCGGTTAATTAATTTGTCAAGACTAAAATAAAATTGTGTTTGTAAGATGATATAATAATTTACAACGAATTACTTACATAACCAGGTCACTACACCTTGATATCT
The DNA here is from genome assembly GCA_959609185.1 of Schmidtea polychroa. Lineage (NCBI taxonomy): Eukaryota > Metazoa > Platyhelminthes > Tricladida > Dugesiidae > Schmidtea > Schmidtea polychroa. The sequence goes on along the minus strand of CAUHTR010000946.1, from coordinate 46,394 downwards.
ATTGAATGATGCGGGAATGCTTGTATAACTAAATTAAGTAAGTATGTTTGTCTTCTGTGTCAACAGTATCACTTAAACTAATAATTCTCCCTTTTGTAGATTACGCGATTCAATGTACTATAAATAGTATAACGATTGTGTGTTCCGTTTAGATTTTTGAAGTGAATAAAGATTTGTGTGAAACTATGTCTTCTTCTAACAGTGTTTAAATAAATAAATTTAACTTTGACTGATTAAGTAAAATGTTTAGTCCAAATTTAACAAAAAATGGTAATTTTTCAATTAAAATAACATTAAATAGCGAATAATTGTCATCAGCTCAGCTACTTAAAAACAATACAACACCATGTAGTAAGAAATATTCTAATTTTTATTCACAAAAGTTAGTTAATAATATTAAATTATTATTAATAACCAACCAACTAAATTATAGATAAAATATTGTTAATCAAATACAAATTATTTTAAAGTTTTCTATTACGAGTAAGAAATAAATTGAATTTAAATTCATTATGTTTTCAAGTTTATGTACAAATCTAAATTAAAATCAACCAGTCTTTGAATAAACTTTTTAAACTGGCTAAAAGACTTAAAATAATGGAAAATTTGTTAGTACTTTGAATAAATTTTCAGATTATTAATTGATTAGACACATTAAATTAATTAAAGTTGTTATTTTTGAAATGAAATTGTAGTATAAAATGATCCTTACACAATATACAGCTACAATTTCCTAAATAATCAACCACAATACTAAGATAATGAATTTGCATGTTTTGAATCTGATACAGGCGTGAGGATGGGGTGGGGTGTATCAGATGGTCTGGCTGCAGTGTCCAAATACCTTTTCGCTTCAGATTGATATAAACCCCTTAGTTCATTTTGACCTGGAAATTTTTTGACCCCTTGACTAAAGTGCTTCATATTGACATGCTTCGGATGGTCTTGCTAAAGAGTCCGTATGTCTACCTACTTTCACAACATCTTGATAAATGCGGAAAGTCAATAGAATAAACATGGGTCATTCAGAAATCACTTGTGACTTTATCGGGAAATTCTTGTACAGGCTTGTAAAGTGTGTAAAGTTTGACTTAACAACTTGACAGATGAATAAGTCTAGCATTGCATAAAACACTAATTTCCTTCATCAGTGTTGACAATATTTGATATCGCCCTTGGAATTTCAAATTTATTTTATTCAGAAAGCCTGTGATGTCAGTAATAAATGCTAACCTTACAATAAACACTAACATTTTCAAATAGTTAAACTATTCAATTAGATCCAAGAATCTGTTTACTACCTTCAGTATGACATTACAGACCTTTCCTCAGCCAAGAAACATCAGTATGAAGACCAAAATCCCCATAATTGCTTTCAAATTCTTCTAACAATGCCATAAACTGCCGGCGATTTAAAGAATTAGCCTGAATAAAATTTATAATCTGCAACAATATCCATTATATTTTTCAGTTTTGAACAAAGGGATTGCTGATGAATATTACAACCATATGCTTGGAAAATCAGTATCTGCCATCAAATGACCAATTACTCCAACTGTCCATCCGTGGAAACAGAAACGAACTTGTTTGTATCGATGCCATTTCTTCTTAAACACTTCTTCAGCGCCTTATAAATATCTTCACCCTGTATTGTATTTATAAGTTGTTGTGTCAGTGACCTCACATGACTCATCCAATGCAAGACTGAAACCGGATGCTTTCTTCAAATCAGAAATCAACTGCTCCGATATATCACTGGATATCATTTCAACCCGTCTAGTTACAATTTAGTGAGATAGCTGAAGATTTGATGTTTCTTTATCTCATCTTTGTTCTTAAATTCATCAAAAAAAGAATCTGCACTTTCTTGGAAGCATATTTTCACAGTTTCACCATCTGAAAAACGCTTTTTAATTTTTAACTAAAACCCAGTTTATCTTTAAAGATGCCTCTGTAGCATAGTTACTTGAGCTCATCAATCGATGGAGGAAGTGCAACTTTGTCTTCTTTCACTTTCGTGCCAATTGGATAATGTTCGTTAAAATCTGAATCCATAGTATCTGTTTAGTATTATATTGGCCTTTTTTAAAACAGAGACAGATTAGTGGCATATCAAACGCACGGGCTCATTATTTGACACTGTAAACACAAAGTCCAGTTCACATAACTTGTTCAAGGCACAGATCTCTTCCCTTTGCTGGATTTACTTGTCACATTTTATTGAGTTTTTTTTTAAATATAAAAACTATTATAAAGAATTCTATTTAGTTGAATCATATTTGAAAAAAAGATAATAATTATAGACGGCGCATTGGTCAATATTCAATATTCGTGTTAGCACAGGATGCCGGTACATTTCTTACGAATGCCATCAGTACATTTCTGACATCATCAGTTAATTTTCTAGTACAGTTTGACTTCACTCAAGGATATAATGCTCATTCTCTAGTCTAGTCTACTGAGTATAACTTAATTTTATTACCCCCATGGCACGCTGGAGTTTTAGATCTGCATCCGGTTTAATTACTTAGATTTTTTTTATTCTTGCAATGCGATAACTGCATATTCTCACTGTCATTCGATAAATCTATATAAACATTATATGCAAAAACGGAACGTAGCCTAAATAGGCGACCATTAACGAATAATGATCAATTAGAACACAATTATGGCCAATCAAATATCACGTATAACAGCACATTAGTCGGAACATCTCAGTCTACTCTAACTCATTCCAAGAGTCAATCAAAATTCATGCGATCAGCTAATACTTCTTATTATCAATCAGGCTCTATTAATCAATATCAGACGAGTAAAGCAAATTCGATGCCATGCTATTATTATCAAGATCAACTGTATTCGGCTCCTAATAGTTTTATTGTTAGCTCTCATAGACCAACACCTTCATCCATTCCCCGTTTGCAATCACCACAATTTCATATGGGAAAGACACAGACAAATTTAATTCAGCAAAGTAATGCTGTTTCAGAAGTAATTCAGTCAAGTAGCGTAGAATCTTGCATTGGAATTCATGAACATGTAAATTCCCAAAAATCTCTCCAATTGAGTTAAGATGTTGAAATTGTTCCGCATTTTCAAAGATATTCCATATGCTTATAATTCGCGAAATAATGTAATAAATCCTAACAATAATATGAACCCGAATAGATTTGTTATCCAACCCCTACACAAATCAAATATGGATCCAAGAAATAACGAACAAATAATTTGATTGGCATATCTGAATAAATTGGGAGTTTGATAATTAATTGTTACTTTTTATGATCAATTGTGAACTATTAAATTTATTTTTCATTGATCGGTGAATATTATATTTTTTTAAATTTAGAATGATTTCTGAATACATAAATTTGAAGAAATCCTTTTGTTTATTTAAGTAAAATTTGTTTTTTACGAGTTTCTTGTAAATTTTAAAATTTGAAGTGTGATTTCTCTTTGTGTGAATAATTTGTAATTACAGTTTGGTAAAAATTAAATTATTTTCTTTTGCTTATCGTAATGCTTACAATTATAATGAAATTTGTACCCACCACAGATAGTGCTAGCTATATATAAACATGTCGTGCTGGCTTACTGTGCCCATGTACTTTACCTGGTTACCAAGAATAGCTATAAAAATTCCAGGGGCAAAGTTTTATTTTTACACAAAATTTTTTATAGTTCTAGCGGCCTATTTTAGAACAACACTGATCTATTTTTCAAGAAAGGAGGATTACCAGCCAAATCTTTTATATATTTTCATTTTAATTTTGTTAACAATAAGAAAAATGATAATGACAATAATTATAAAAAATAAAATATTATTGATAATAATAAAAAAAATTAATATTCATATCAATAAAAATTTACTTGGAAAACAAACAAGAAGAGTGTTTGGCTCAATTTGAAGAACTTTAATAACATCTAATCTGTCTTCAGCTACAAACAAATAAACTATTACAAACTTCGACAAATAGAGATTTTACCATTAGTGTTTGGTTGGAACCAGACACTGCGATTATTATCTTGCAAATTGACCAAATTGAGTTTATATTTGTCAGTGTCGCCAGTTTTATAGACTCCCAGACAAACGATTGGAAAATTTTGTTCGCGACTAACGAAGAGATCAAAATTTAATAGTGGGCAAGGCATACTTGGAACATCAACCTAATTAATTGAGAAATAGAAAAAATATAAATAATTGATAATTTTATCTAAACTCTTTTGATTTCAATGAATGTAGATCGAGGACTGAACCACTCATAAAGAAAAATTTGCTTATTTAATGCTGCACACATATATTTTGAACCAGTGAATGGGTTTCGTATAATGCTTACCATTTGGCAGCTTTTAGTGTCGGGAAATTTAACACTTGGTCTCAGTCGGCTGAAATAAATATAGTCAATATTTAACAAATTTAAAAAAATATTTGAAATTACTAAAATAATGACATTCATTTAAACTTTCTCTTAAAAATAAACTAAAATTTTTGAAATAATTCAAAATATTTAATTAAAATTTTAATACTAACTATTGATTAAAATTTTCAAAACAAATAAATCATAATAACAATGTTTTGACTGTATGATTAAAATTTTACTTAATTTTTATTATAAAATAATATACTATAAATATTTAATATGAAAACTACATTAAATTATTACATTAAAATAAAAATTAAATGATTAAAAAATCAATATTAATGGTTGAATGCGGATATGGATAGTTAGATTTCTGTGAGGTTTTGCGGTATACTCGAAATGTCGTTAAATTTATTCGGAGCTAAAATGTACGAAATCAGATTTTCAAGACTAAAGTGAAGGCATGAAATAAATCTCCAAATGTTTTGGTTTTTCTCAAATATTATAAATGAATTTTTATTCAATCCTGGATTTCTTGAAAACCGAAACCCGCGGATATTGATAAATCCTTATTACTAGCATGATAATTTTATAATTATGCCGATTAAAATAATTAATGTAATGCACGTATTAATAAAATAGCACCGATTACACATAATGTTAACGTTATATACGTAACCGATTGTTTTTAGACCTATGAAACCTATAATTATGAGATATATTTTTCTGGATAATTGCACTCAAATAGCTTTCTAAGCGGACTTTACATATTCACATAAATGTTGAGAAATAACATTTTTGTAAAATAATAACAGCCTTTAAATCGGATATTATAAATTTTCTAAAACAATAATGAACAAGTATGTGATTCAAGACCCAAACTAAAACTTAATCCTGCAAGTTTATAGAGCCACATTTTTAACTTAAAACTATGATTTAGATTTATATATCTTTCTTAATTAAAAAATTTCAAACTCCAAACAATAGAGCAAGTGAAACGTTTGGGTAAAGTTATTCGATTAAACGACAATATTACGAATTAATTAAAATCGAGAAACAATGAATTCCAACATGAAGTGAACAAAATATAATTTATGAGAATTATTTATACCGTTTTCACTGTTTGTAAGATAATACACGACTTGGGTTTCCAATTATCCAACATTAATGAATATCCGGATATCGAATTCAGAAATTTCGAAATATTCGGATAACAAATAAAAAATTAAAGATAATAGGTTGAATCCAATATTGGGTTTTTTATTATTTTATAACTCATTTATTTTATTTTATTTAAATATTTTAATTATATACATTAATTCATAAAATAATAAAAAACAATAATATATTTTAAATTTATTTCATTTTTGAAAATGCGTATTTTAAAAAAATAATTGCATTGAAAGTTTCAAATTTCAAGCGATTGCTAATTTTTGTCATAGTCAGACCTGTAATTGAAAAAAAAACGCGTTCTGCTGCAATAGATGTTGATTTTTTTTTGTAAGAAGTGCATTAAATAATATATTTAAATTATCTCTCCTTGTTTTTGTGTTTGTTAAATTTATGAAATCTTTTTCAACTATGTAATAAAAACGTTGCTCTTCTATTTAACGTGGGTAATTAAAGAAACTACCGCTTCCAGTTTTCGTTTTAGAGAATTTGCAACGTACTAAATATATAATTCAAGTGGAAGTTTTTAAATTAAAATTCGCTTACTTTTTAAAACAAGCTTTTATTTTTAAAATAGCCGTTTAAAAGCTTTAATTGATGAATTTGAAATTCATTTCGTTGCATAATTCCATATTTTGGATTACACATGTCGTCGTGTGATTTAAAGAAACTCTTGTTAATGCGAAAAAATATTAAACAAAGTACCAGGTAAATTGAAAAAGTTGAAAAAAAAATATTTTGTTCATTCAAAAAATATCCTGATTATCGAATAGTCAAAATTGGTTGGATAATCTAGATATCCGGATTGGAAACGACCATGTATATTAAAATTAACTTGCAAAAAGTTAGTTATCTGATGTTTCTCTAAAAGACATTATTTTTGAGATTTTCAATAAATAAATGAACCTAACAAAAATAAATAATATTAGGTATGCGTTTAATGATTGGCTGGTTGACAGATACCCCAAAAGACCATAGATACGATGCGTAAATATAAAATACGGTGTATGACAACAATTTGTGTTATATTAGCAAATGTAATTTTACATAATTATTTATTCCTGGTTTCAAATTTTATTAGTAAATTTCCCACTATTTTTATGAGACTTCTAAATTTAACAAAATTTGAATGATTATTAATTTTTTAGCCAAGCCTCGTGTGAAAAAATCCGTATTACGAACTTAACTAATATCATATAAAATATGAAAAATTAAAATCACATTTGTCTTCCTTTAGATTTTTATTATATGGATCGATGAAATTCTAAATGGAAAAAATCAGATCAAAGATGAACAAACAAATTAAATGATTTTATTGGAAAAGCTAAAATGAATAACAAGAAATACCAAAAATATCGATTTAAAATTTATAATAAAAATCTAAAATGTTATTTAACAGCGAATTTTGCAGAGAAATATTGATTCACTTAAGAAATGTGTATGTAAGTGTTAACCATATTATTCCAATTTGTTATACAATAGCAAATGTTGGTGCCAATTAGTTGAAAAAATAATGGAGTAATTTTGTTTAATAACTACGGACAGTAATTAATTGCGCTTATAATGTTATAGTTATTTTAATAAACAAAAATAGCAATCAGTATTGTTTGTCATCGGACGCTTTTCACGTTTACAAATATAGCATTACAAATTACAAATTAATTTCAGATCGAGAATTGTCTTTGAAAATTTTTATTGAAATAGATTTTTAAATAATTCTATAAAATTTGGTAGTTCAGCTTTAACAGTTTCAGAAAAGCTTTTATAAATTCAATATATCAGGTTGATACATAAGTAACGTCGTATTTTTAGATATAACATAATATAATTTATTCACCAACTGTCCTTAAACATTTTTTTCAGTCTATCGTTAGCGGTTGAGTTATAAAAAGCCCTTGTGACTTTTTCAAATGTCTGAAAAGGGAGTGCATATTCGACACTGTTTACTTTTTGGATTCGAGAAAGGCCATATAATACAACGGTGGCAACCAAAAACATATGTGATATGTACGGCAGAGGTGCTATCGAAGTTCGAAATAGTCATTGATGGTTTGCTAATCTGGAATATTATCAACAGCTGATGAAGGAAACCAGGACGGTTTTCAACCTCCGATGATGATGTACTGAATGCAATACTTGAAGCTGATCCACGTCAAAATACCAGGCACATCGCATTGAAGATGGGTATCAATAAATCGACGGTTGTGAGACATCTGCATGACATGGGAATGGTTTCCAAGTACGACATGTGGGTCCCGCAAAAATGGTCACCCCAAGCCTGTTGAACCGAATTACCACATGCGTTTCTTTGCTTGCGAGACAAAAACCATGAACCTTTTTTGCATAGAATAGTGAAAGGGGATAAAAAATGGGTTGTCTAAAACAATAAAACTAGGAAGCAGAACTTTATCAAAAAATAATAATGATTTGTGTCTGGTTGGATATGAAGGGCATTATATATTACGAGTTATTGAAACCTAATCAAACAATTAATGCTGATTCAAACTCACTAGAAAAAGGCAGTGCCGAAAATTCGTGAATATCAAAAACATCGATATATTTACTGATTCATAGTCTTTAAGCCTGTTTATAAATACAATGGAAAAGAAATCAGTGGTGACATTTGAAAAAAAAAGTTCTTATAATAATTAATGCTGAGATATTGCGAACAGCTAAAAAATTAAACTCGGCACTCCTCAAAAAGCGATCAGAACTAATCAATCGCAATGGTGTCATTTTTTACCACGACAATGCGCTGACACATTCTGCGATTATGACACAGCACAAATTAAAGAAACTAAATTGGGATGTTTTAAAGCATCCACCTTATTCTCCTGACTTAGCTCCTCCTGATTTCACTTATTTAAATGAGAAATGTTTTAATACAACAGATGAGGTAAAAACAGCACTTGATACGTTCTTTGCATCGAAACCTGAAAGTTTCTATTCTAATGGGACTAAAAAGTTGACAGAACTATGGGAGATAGTCATTAAAAATAATGGAAATTATGTAATTGACTAATTTAGTAAAATTTATGTGAAAATATTAACTTTTGTTTTCTTCAAAAAAATACGACGTCATTTATGCATAAACCTAATATTTAGTGGATAAAAATATTAAAACAAGAAACATGATCGGAAGGTTTGAAAATTTTTCGGTCATGGAATCATTAGACCATTTCAATTAAAAATAGTGTCAAAATCTATATTATCATTAAATATGCTTAGGAATAAATCTCAAGCCCCAATAGGTTTAGTAAGTCTAAGTTTTTATGTAATGGGTCACATACACCGAAGAGACTTCCAGTAATCTCCACACACGGGTTCAAGAACACAGACGACTGAAAGGCGAGAAAAACTATATTGAGAATAGAAAAATATTTTAAAATTTTATATAAAAATTTTAATAATAGATGGAAAGAATTTTATATGAGGCATACAATCCCCACATTTAACATTTAATCAGCAACTAATTTATTGAGATTATTTGATTAACTTATGAAATCATAACCATTACATCAATGTTTACTTATATAACTGTTGACATAGATTAATTTCCTTAAATTTATTTCGTTTGTTTTAAGTTTTGGGGTTTTGACTAAAAATGGGCTATCATTTTTCGATATTTAGTTATATTTTAGTTAAATTTAAAATGTTCTAAATTTCTTTTCAAACTATAAATTAATATTTTGTATTCGAAATTTTTTTCAGTAAAATAATAATAATAAGTAAATTTACCGCGGTAAAAGTTTGTTCGTTAAACGATTCATTGTTTGATCTTGACTTTTTGACCGAATTAATGATACTAAGTTATGAGTATAAAGTTGCGGACCATGACCCGATAATGACATCATAGTATCTCTAATAATGCTAAGCCACAAGCATCTGCGCGGAACTAACTAAAAATATGATACAATGAACATTTTTAATCATAAAGCAATTATTTTGTAAATTGAATCCATGTAAATAAATAATGAAAAACCCAAAATTGATTCAGCACTTTTATTGTTAAGTTTGTGAAAATTATCGGCATTGGAATGCGTAGTTTATATTGTTACTAGAGTTTGCGTCAAAATGGCACAATTCACAATAACATGTTGGCATTTTCATGTTCAAATATTGATTAATTTGTACGCAGCACTGCTTATGAAATGCTCAATATTTTTGACAATTTATTCTCTCTATTTTAAAATCTTAAAAATAAGTTTTATTTCAAAATGACTAATATTTATTGATTAAATTACACTAATTCCCAGACAATTGGACTGTTAAAATTAATAATATTTTTAATAAATAATTAAATAATCGCTTATCTTTCTGTAACACACACTCTATTCAATTTTATGCCCATATTTAATAAATAATTCAGTCTTGAAAAAAATAAGCGTAGGCATATTTTTGACGATTTTCATTCAAGTACTTTATGTGCAAAGCATTGACTGGTTAAACAACTGAGATTTCTTAATATTGCTTCCCACTCTTAAAGAATTTTATCATCCATGGTAAAAACATAGTAAATATAATGTACATCAATATTAGTAATCATTAACTTTGCAACATATTTGCTTAATTCTGATGACCTCCAATGAAAGGTTTATGCTTTTTAAATGAAAACAAAAAACTGGTTGAAGAATTAGACTAAAAATGCGTTTAAAAAAGAATCAGATTTCTAAAGGTGTCAGATAACCCCCAACCAAAAAATCAATCAACCTTCATTAAGGTTACAATCAACATGTTGAGAATTAATTATCGACATAATAATTTATTATTGTGCTCCCACTTGTTTGAAATACACTATAAGACAATTTCAACCGCCCTATAGAATCATATAAATTGTAATCTAGGTTGAATCAATTAATAATGACAACCCCATTTTGGTATCATTTAAAGAACAAAAAGTTTACTTTTCTCACACTGACTTTATATGTGAACCCTTAAATGTTTTTTTGGTTGAAGTGATCAAAGAATAGTAAAAGTAATGTATAATTTGTTAGCATGTTGAAATATAATATGGTCTAAACGCTTTTAAAAAAACAATAGATTCTCGATTTTTCTAATTCTTGCAAGTAAATTTTCATAAGTATAACTATAACCTCAACTACTTCATTCTAAGTTTTTTTTCGTTTTCAGAGTAGATAACGTATTCATTCTTTCTTTAAAATTACAATGGTACCTTGATAAATTGACTGCAAATTTAGTGTTTAGTTACGTTGCAAAATCTCATATTAAAGTACAATTTCCATTAAGTAATTCAACTGAAGGATGTGATGAATCGTTATAAAACAAAAGTAACGCTGTTCCATCTTGTTCAAAATCTTTTTGGAATTTTTAAACTTTCTAAATTATATACTTTGCTTTACCAATCAAGGAATATTAAATGTTTACCTCGCATAATTTGATGGAATAGTTATATTCTTAAAAAAGGGGGGGGTGTGAATTAAAAACATGTGCCATTTCCTCATAGATTATATTTAAGTTCAATGAATAGCTTCAAATGTGTTAACACTAATAGTTGATTAGAACTGTTTTTCACAGTAAATGTTGATTTAGTGACAAAGTTTACAAAATCACGGTTCATCAACAACTGATATAATGTAATCAAAATAGGACTGATTCAATTGCACTGCTATATGAATAAAGGAAATACATTCTGTTACACACATAAAAATTATGTATCCTTAGGAATTCACAGAGAAATGCCAATAATACCTTAAATAAAATATTGAAAAGGTCAATGAAATCTTCATTAAAGTACAAAAGCCATTTAATTTAAACCAAAATTAAATACAAATATTTGTTTAACACAGTATAAAAATAATGATATTGAGGTAGTTGCTGGTATTTGATGCGAACTGTTTCATTGCAATTACTAAGGCAGAAATTGCTCTGAATGCAATGGTAGTTTTTCTTTCCATCATAATCAGAATCATTACCATGGGCATTATCATCTCATCATGTGCAGATTCCGATGAATTCATAGTAAATGAATAATGTTCAAAATTTCATATACATCAGTCATCAAATTTAATGAAACGAGATAATACATTAAAATTCTAGGGACTTGGTAATGTTTGGATTTCAATTTTACTTCACTTAAATTTTCAAAAATATTATAAAGTAAATCCATTTTTTAATTTCTTAGAAAGATATAAAATCTGTTTTTAAAATTCGATTAAATTCTTGTTGGATTTCTGATATTCTATTATTTCCGAACACACAATTGATGTGTCTGGTACAGAATTTCCACTATCGGCGCATTCTGGCCAAATCTTTCTCCAGCAACCATTAAGGGGAGATGTCCGAAGTTGTTTTACGGCATAAGAAGCATATGTAATACAATGCATAATCGAGAAATTTTTTTTTTGAAATTTAAATTTTAAAAATTAAATTGACTAAAAAAATTATAAATTCAAATTCAAAGTTTTAAATGGCACAATTTTTTTAAATTATATAATTATTTTTAAATTCGTATTAGATCGAATAAATCGTGCAAAAAAATAACAATAGTTCTTTTGTGTGGATCGTGTTATTTCGAAATCGCGAAAAAACGTGTAAAAAAAGAATTGAGTGTATATGGATTGTTGTCAAATTAAATAATTTTTCCATTATTAAATTGAATAATTTAAAAAATTTTTTTAGTTACTACAATTTAAAAAATGATATTTTATTTAAATTATAATTTTTAAAGAATAAAAAATTTTTTTTAGAAAAAATGATATGATTAATATAATTAATAAATTTGTTCAAAAATCTGTAGTTTCTATAGTTATTCTATCCTCCTAATCATGACAGGAAAACTGTCGAAATTCATCTTAAAACGAATGTTTGTGTGATGCTTTCTTATAATTAAATCGTTGCGACGTCTATTTAAATATATATATATATATATATATATATATATATATATATATATATATATATATATATATATATATATATATATATATATATATATATATATATATATATATATATTCCCGATGAATAGCAATTCTTGATAGTGTGTAAAAAATTATTTGAAATTTCTTGAAAGATGGAAATTTACTAAAGCTGTGGAGTTATCTGACCTATCAGCTGTCGACGTTGCTCTTTAGGAACATTTGAAGATAGCATACTCGTGAGAAGCAAGAATCTTCAAGACTGTAAATTTTGATTAAAGTTGAAGCTGCTGAAATATTAAATGTGAAAATGTCACAAATTATTTTTATCGTCGATTAAATATGTCCATTAATGTTAATGGACATTCTGTTGAAGGATATAAAGTTTTAGTTACTAAATATTGTTGTGTGAAAGATTTGAGGCATTATTCAGGATACGTTAAAAAATAATGTTCATATAGTAAATAAAAATACTATTTAAAATTACATAATAACGTAAAAATGTCTAGGAATCCCATATAGGTCAGTCGAGTTCTTTAAAATCTGAGTTATGTAAAATAGAACTTTAAAATATAAAGTTATAATTTTTTTTTAATATAAAAAGTATATGAAAGCTATTCGAAGAAATCTGATGAGTTTTAAGTTGTATAAGGATCAAACATTTGATTTTGAATAGGAAAAATGAACCTAATTGGTCTAAAGCTGAATCCGATAAGAAAACTGGACTTATCCAAACAAACAATATTGAATTATTTCAAGAATAGACTTTTGTAACCGATCTGGTTCAATCTGTAACTTTATATGATGATTGTAAAATTCACGAAAAGGGATATCTAATCAAGTTAATTAATTTTGGCCAAGTTGATTTTAGCAGTGAAGTGATAGCAGCATTAAGAGTAGCTGATGGAGCTCTCATTGTAATAGATTGCGTTTCAAAAATGTTTGTTCAAACAAAAACTCTTTATCGACAGACTATTGCTGAAAAAACCAAACATGTGCCATTTATGAATAAAATGGTAACAGAAGACTTGATTCAAAAATTTCTGATAATTTGCAAACATTAAATTTCAAAATGAAAATTATGCGTAAAAACACAAAAATTACCAGTTCCAATATCTTATCGTGCATCTCATTCGTATTCAAATAATAAATACCGTCATTTGTGCCCAGTAAAATAAATTTTTCTAAAATTACACATTTTAATAAATACATTTGAAATCCTAAAATAATAGTAATCAATAACAAATATGAGTTTGAGATAAAATAAGAACCAAGAAAGTTTATAATTATGGAAAGTGGTATAAAATACTTTACATTAAACATTTAAATTTCCGTAAAACTTGAAATAAAAATTTTCCTAAAATGAATGTGAAAATATAAACAATATATCTTCAATCAATATCCTACTCTGATATGAAAATATTTATGAATAACTGCAAGCTGGTATCTTATTAACTCGAGAAAAGTAATAGAGGTAGCCTTTTGAATAAGGTAGGAAATAAGGAAGGGTAGCTACCTCAAGGTAGTTGATGTATTAATTTAAGTTTACAAAAATTATTTCTGTATGTTGAAATCTTAAAATTAAAATTTTTTTAGAAGAGAAATTCAAACAAATAACAAATAACATAAGAAATCTTTTATTTTCACATTTGATTTATATTTATTTATAATTTCCTTTACTTTCATTTAATTTTATATTATGTATCAATATTTTGGTACTTAAGTGTTATCTTACCCCCAAAAATTAAATTATAAAATACAATTAAAATAACAATATAAAAAATGAGAGAATACATTATTGATGACGTTATTGAACATGAATTTATTAAGGCTATCTGTGATTTATGTGATTATGTGAGTTTATGTGGCGCAAACGTGTTCTAAGCAACATTGCCGATGTGTTCGACACTATTCTCAACGACATTGTGGTTTTCTGGCCACCTGGATGACCATTTACAAACTCTTTACAAACATTTGCTGAGTTTGTAACTGTGATTTAGAAAATAAATACAATAATTATATGCGTTCTTTTTTAATTTAATTTTTGGGGGTAAGATAACACGGAAGTATCAATATTTTTACTTATTTAAGACTAATTTTTGGCACAATCTTTTCAAATATTCTTTAAAAAAGCTTCCGCGAAAATTACGTGTTTTATATAAATCAACATATTCATTTAATCTGAAGTAATGTTAAACTAATTTTTAATTTCATAGATAAGATATTTATGTAATAATAATTATGATAATAATAATAATTTTAATAATTTTAATTCTTGGTAGTATCATAAAGTTAAAGGTTGAACAAGTAATAAATAGCATGTTAAATTATGTGGAAATTTGAAACAATTTTGTCATTTATTATTATTACTTAGATTCTTAGTAGAATAATTTCATGAAATTTTAAAATATTTATTCATTAAAACTAATACTCAAATGAAGCTTGGAGAACTCATCAATGTTTTTTAACGTTACAAAATCCAAAATATATTTATAGTATATTATTTTATAATAAAAATTAAGTAAAATTTTAATCATGCAACCAAAACATTGTTATTATGATTTATTTGTTTTGAAAATTTTAATCAATAGTTTGTATAAAATTTTAATTAAATATTTTGCATTATTTCAAAAATTTAAGTTAATTTTTAAGAGAAAGTTTAAATGAATGTCACTATTTTAGTAATTTCAAGTATTTTTTAAATTTGTTAAATATTAACTACCGTATATACTCGCGTATAAATCGAGTAAATTTTAAGAGGTTTTTAAGTCCTAAATTGGAAACCCGCGTATAAGTCGAAGTAACAAAAATAAAAAAAATGTTTAATGATTTCATTAAAAATTAATTTGTACGTCTTTTGACCCGCGTATAAGTCGAAGTGGCTATTTTGACTTGAAAATTTGACGTAAATTTCTCGACTTATACGCGAGTATATACGGTATATTTATCCCCACACTAATTTTTTCCAATATCTTATTTCATTGACCTTTATTTTTACAAAATTTAGTAGGATATTGTATTTATATAACTTTGATGATTTGTAAAATTCTAAATTTATTTTTACTAAATATTAAGTTTTAAATACATTATCTTCATAATAATAATAATAATAAAGTATAAAGTGATGATTTCTGGTAGCCTTTTGCTTCGAATAATCTATTTAATGAAAAAATTTTTGACTATAAGATATTCCTTGTCAATCTCCTGGAATTTAGCATTCCTCTTCCCGAACATACACCTCAATCTTTCTTTTATTTCCTTTTTCTTACTACTTATTGGTTAAAAATATATAATATAATGATATACTTTCATTTTCTGAAGAAATTTTAAAAAATTTTACTTAAAATTAAAATTAACTATCCTTTAAAATTGAAAATGAAACACCAACCAAAATCTTTAAATTTTTAAAGCTGCTATAATTAGCTCATAGAAACCTATTTTAATAAAAAATATTTATAAAATAAAGCTTCCAATAACTATATATATATTTATATACGCGATTCAAATATTTTAATAAATGTGTCAAATTTGTTTTTTATTTCCTATCTTTTGAAAGCATATCTCCCAAAATTTCTATATTATTGGAATTATTATTTTTTATAGTTTTTTTTATTATCAGTTATTCTCAAGGTCAATGACAACAGATCAAATTGATTTCTTTTTTAGTGTTGATTTTTGGCCGTATATTATATATATGAGAATTGCTTCGTTGAATCTGACTTTTTTTAGAATGTTTCCATTGGCTATGATATCGATTGAGATATTTTTTCTTTCCTTCCTTGGTTGACATTGTTGGAGATGTCTGTTTACCGAGGATTTTCCACCAGGATCGAGATGTTCATCAACTTTTTGGTACAAGGTCTTGAGCGTATTCCAAAGTATATTTCTTTGCATAAATTACACATGACCCAATAGACGATGTCTTTTCTAAAGCACATCTTTCGGTGTCTGACAGTTTTCCATTGTGCATTGTTTTCTTTTTTTGTGTTGTTTGCCAGAGCTTTTCTCAATGTCCAAGATTTATGTGCTATACGAATTGGAATGCCAGTGCGTTTAAGTTCTTCCGGGAGCTTGACGTCGAGTATGTCACTGATGGATGGGATATTAAGATAAAAATATTTCTTCTTTTGTGTTAATGCCCTAAATCTTTTTTGGGGTAGAATTTATTCTTTCAATGTCCTCACCTTGGTATCCGTTTCTGTGTAGGATTTTATTGAAATTTGATTACTTTTTAAAGTTCTGCTTAAATTATCACTTTATTGTTTTAAATAATAATAATAATAATAATAATAATAATAATAATAATAATAATAATAATAATAATAATAATAATAATAATAATAATAATAATAATAACATTCTATAGAAATGTAAATCATGTTTTTGTTCCTCATAATAACGATAAGGCCTACATTTAGAATCATTATAAAGTATTACATCCGAGGTGTATAATGAATTAAAAAAATCTAAACAGCATTTATTCGTTATTCATTTTATTACGAAACAATCATGTGAACGTTCTTCTTGTTAGTCCTTCAAATTCCAAACTCCTTTTAATAGCTAATATAATAATCTGCATTTTCTAGGTGGTTCCAATTTATGAAGTAATTTTATATTATACATAAAAATATAAAATCCCTTGTAAAATAAAAAAAATGTAGATTTTATTTACATTCAATTGAACAGGGAATTTTCTATTAAAAAAACCAAATGATGATACTTCAATTTTATATTTTATAATTTAGTAAAATGTTATTGATTGTATAATTATTATAATATACATTCAATATATTTTTGAATATTTGAATTTTTGCAATAAATTATAAAATTTTATAAATTATTAAATTTTATTAATTATAATATAAATTGGTTGCAAATTTATGTTCTATTCTGATTCTTGATTTGTCTGTAATTCTTGTATTAATAATTTTGACGATTTTGATTTAATATTACAATCTTTGGAAATGACAGTAGAATATAAAATAAAAATCATATTTATAATAAAAACTTGTAATAAAAACATGGTAAAAATTTTACCTTTAGTTTCAGGATTAATCCATGTACCGGAAGAATTAATTTTTAAAGAGCAGCCTTCAAAAATAAGTATAAAGCATGCGCCCATCTGAAACAGATAACGTGAATCTATTTCATAATAATAAAAATAACGAACGTGAACTTTTGGAATTCTTGGAATACTACTGGGATCTATATCATCAAATAAGTCTGGTTTCTTCTCTGATTTTTGAAGTTCAGCAAGATATTGTGGAGGTTTTTCTGGCCTAGAAGGCTTTGATAAACTATTTGAATTTGACATAAGATTGTAAACTGATTTCGGTCTCACTGGAATGTCTGATGGTTTATCGTCACTAGTAGAAATACTCAAATCATTCATGGATGCTCTATTTTTATCATGATGTGATAAATTAGAAATCGCCTAACAATTTTATGAAACGAGGAAATAATAAATAATAACAATACATTATCATTAACGCTGGATCTAATAATTTTAGATGGCTCGGGACAATTATCATAATAACTGTTTCTTTCACCTTCATTTTTCAACAATGACCTATGGCCCCTAAACGATTAAGCATATTGAAATAATTCATAGTGCCAAGTAAATTGCATTGAGATTTAGTTATTCAAGTTTTATCAAAAAAATGAACACCTTGTACACATAATATAAATTTTAAATCAGACAATATATAATATAAATTCAAAAATAATCAATCAAAAATGTGCATAACAATAAGTCAATTCTCCAGATACACAAAAAAGTATTTTATTATGTAATAAATATTAAATTTTTTGATTTCAAATATGAGAAAATTTTAAAGTAAAATTTTAATTTTATTAGAAACATTTTATTCTGTTTTAAGATAACAGTAAAAAAAGAATCGAACAAGAATGTTAACAATACTAGTTTATCTTTCTTATTTTAAGAAACTATTTCTCGAAATATTTCAGATCATACTGGCTTTATTTCAATCAAAATGATTTTTTATGGCATGACTGTCAACTTATGTTGAAATTAAAAATGTTGTGATAAGACTATTTTATGATGCATATTTGTGTGCATTTTAACAACAGATATTATATACCAACGGTGGGCAAATGCGGCTCTTCGTTGAGTAAACTGCGGCTCTTTGATAATTGAATTTGAAAATTGAATTCGATTTTTTTATTTTGAAATTTTTTCAACTGAATTTTTAAAAAAAAATTTTTTGTTGCAATTGTATTTTCATGGTTAGTTCATTTTTACCTGTGTCACAAAATAGGTGTAAACAGAATTAAAATTTATAGTGTCATTCGATGGCGGTATTTAGAATCAAAATTTAATATTTCCTTATTACATTCTACCTTGTTTGATTCTTTTTATAAGCAATATTTAAATAATACATGTCTCACTACACTATATACTAGGGGTGGGCAAGTGCGGCTCTTTGATGAGCCATGTGGCTCTCTAGGACCTCATGCGTGCCCACCCCTGTTATATACATACAAAAAAATAAAATAAGCAATACAAAAAATTCACATTAATTACAAAGAAAATTTTCTATAATATTTAAAATATTAAAAGTTAATTTTTATTTCCACCTAAAGCTTTGTGTTGAATACTTGCAGCAACGTTTTCATTGTGTTTTATATGATGATAACGGTATATACAAGCAGGAAGTCAAAATATTATTCGTCAACCGTGAAAGAAGTTTCGCTTTTATTGCATTGATACGTGTATCAACTCTAAGATCCCGATATTTTTTAGAATAAAATCGGCTAGAACTTTAATCAGAAAAATAAAACTGTGGTCAACTCTTTGGCCACCTATGCTTTGTGAGATATAATTTCAAACTATAAATCAGCCGATCATTTACTAAATCGATTAACTTCACAAAGTAGAAAGTATAAAAAGTAAAATACATTGCTTTCAAATTATTACTTTCAAAATTTAAATAAACATCTAATGATATGCGTGTTTATTAAGAAATAATAATTTAGGAAAATTCGAAAAGTGGAGTTAATCGCTTTGGCGGGTGAACGGCTCAAATAGCAAGCAATTATGATTTCGAAATAGCCAAAATATGATTTCGAAATTTAAAATTTCTAACAATAATTAGTGTTAAATTCCATAAATTTGGTCGCTTTTATTAGACATTATTCCTATAATATTCAAATAAAAGAGTCAGATAAATGAAAACGCAGGCAATAGAAACAAAGTAAATGTAGAAAGAAATTAATAAATAAATAATAATATCTCATTACTATTTGTTTTGCGAAAAGTTTTCATTTAGTTTATGTTCTTTAACGACAGGAAATTATATTATGTGGCTAATTAATTCTTGTAACACAGGTAAGCCGAAAAGAAAAAGGACCGTCAGCAATGTGATTCCTAGGAATAAATAAATAAGTTATTTAGTAGCTAAATGTCTTAAATCTTTAACGCAAGTTTTATGTTAATAGTAAACACTTTGAGAGCTTTGGCAGATGAGAGACTGGTAGATATAAGTGAGATGGGTTACAGTTACTGAGAAATGACTTTACCGAAAGAAGGTACAAAATAGGAATATATTGGAATTTTTTGCATCAAACGGAAAGTGCACTAATTGGTGCTTATTCGCATTAATAGGTTACGACTTATAGATAAGAATTTTTAAATAAATCTCAAATAAAATGTTATGATAAAAAATAGGTATAATGAAACATATGGAATTTATATCCGTGCTGTGTTTAGTACGATTTATGATACCATGGAATTTAAAAGCAATATCAAGATTTTAATTTTGAAAAGAATAGACAAGGAGAAAATTAACACAATTAAAAAACGTAGGCAAAATACCAAAGAAAGAAAATTTTTCGATTGACAGAACAGTTGTCTTCGACACAGTGGAATGAATTACAAATATTTATTGAAGATTAACAAAATGAAGCAAATCTTAAATAGAGTAAGCATATACACATATCATCAAAAGGGTAAATTGTTCAGAAAACTAAATGGGTGTAATAGAAATGTATAATTTATGTTAGAATAATTTTAATCAAAAGGTGCCCTGTATGTTAGTTTAATAACAATTAATGTTGAAGTAAAGGAGGTGGAAAATAACTTATAGAAACCGCCATTATTTGATTAATTACATATGCATCAAATTTTAGGAAAACATTCTAAAAAAATCAACATTTGGTAATCGTCAGTCAACTGAGAGTTATTTTATAAGACACCTATAGATATGTATATACCAAAGAATAAAATGACATAAAATGATAAATTATGCAAGCAAAATATTTTATAGTAATTTGAATTTTCTCGCGACATGAATAAAATGTAGACTACAAATATAAAAATTTACAAAAGCATAATTAGCATAAAAATGATAATAAATTTCTTACAAAAACATAATATGTAATTCTTGCTCTTAAATAAACTTCAGTTTTTTCTCAACTCTGTTTGGTCATTTTTAAATAGTAAAATACAAATGCCAATAAATATTATATGGTATTGTTTGCTAACAAGAAGCATTTGAAAACGTAAAAGAACCATTTGTGTAAATGTTGAATTTACATAGAATAACAAGGGAATTAGGACTGGGGTATTAGCGATTGCACATGCACAAACCCTATTAATACCAAGAGGAAATGGAGAAAGTAGATAGAGTCAGAATCAGTTAGTTGTGATATAAACTTGACACATGTGGCCTAGCACACTTTGCAATATTAATATTTTATAATTCGTTCTATAAACTCATTCTCGTATAATAAAAATGTAAGTGATACCATAGTCAGTCAAATTCAAAAACGATTGTCTTAAAAACGTCTTTCATGACTGATTTTCTTTGTATCTTCAACTTTTCTTCAATTGTCTGTTATCATTTTAAATTTTGATACATTTTATTGAAAATTCTACAAACGTCAATAGCCATGATTAAAATGCCTGGTGGGTCCAATTTTAAGCATAATAGCGAAAAATTATTTCTATAATTTTTTAAAAAATTATTTAGAAATTTTGCATTAGCATTTTTATTATTTACAAATGATTTCTGTTTATAAGACAAAATCAGGAAACAAAGACAAGATGATACAAAAATAAATCACACTGATTTTTAATAAAATTTAAACAGCATGCCTGGTTAAACTACTAGAAAAAGGGTTTACTTTGACATGAATACTACAGAATACAACAAGGATATCTGTTTCATTCTGATATTAATAATTTATAATGTGTATATGAGCATGAGAAGAAAAGCTAAACAATGAAATTTACCTACCGTTTTTGTAACTCATTATCAAGACTAACCATAAAATCGCTGAAACAAATTAAAATCAGAACAACTAGACAAAAAGATACTTGAAATATATAAATCAACAATTATATTTTTAATAACATCAAACTGTATTAAACATAAATTATAAAATTATAAATAAAGAATTTGTGTATTTAAATTTTGGAGTATTAGTTAATTGTTGTGTGCGACTTGAAATAAAAGTAAAAATGCAATAAATATGCGATAAAGATGAAATATTATGAATTAATACAAACTGACCAAAAGTTAAATTTCATCAATAAATTTTGAAAAAATTGAATGTTACTAAATGTTTCATCTTTTCAATTGCATTTTAATAAACGTCTAAGGGGCCCTCTTAAGATTGAGGTCATAAACCATTACCTTGTTGGTATAAGTATTAAATAAAAATGACGGATAAAATTGTTAAAAAATTAAGAAAACATAAAAATCTAAAACCAACCATTAATTAATTAAAATTTAAATGGATATACAAATCGTAATATTCAAATGGTAATATGCAGATGCAGTAATATTCTGAAAATATGCTTATTATAAAGTAGCATACCATAAAATTAGCAACATTTTATTATGTTCACCATTAATGTTTTCAATTGTCACTTTCATAGAACTAAATAAACTTAAATTATACTCTACATTTATACGGATGAAAATGCTAATTGTGAATCGCAAAATTAGATAACACTAATTTAGTTTTATATTGCTACTAACTCATTATTAACTCAACTTTATTTGGAATCATAAAACTGGGAAGTTTGCTAAAACTAGCTTATTCAATCAAGATATTTATATCACATTAATCAAACAACAAGTTCAATGACGCTAAGGACCGAATCGAAAATGAATGTTCCTTTTTTTAATTTCAAACGTCCAAACAAAATTCCGTTGCGCTGGGTTACACCATTCGTGACATTTGAATGTCACGGTTAAGCGCAAAGACAAACTTGAAATTTTATATTATAATGTAGTAATTTTCAATCAGCAAATTTTTTACAGATAACTAAAAATTTTAAATCAGTATGTATTAAAAAATATTATTGGAAAAATATGTTCAACGAATTCAAATAAAAAGTTTTATTTTATATATTTTAATCACAAAACTTTAGTAATAAGAGCCTAAAAATAAATTTCAATGCTAAATAAGTTATCTATAAAAACTAAAAGAATAATTAATTGAATTATGTCAGTAATATCTTTCATCTTTTTCACCATTGATATATCATCCATTTTATTCATCTTGATTTCTTTTCAGACTAGAGATCAATATTTTGTTTTATTTTGGACAAAGATTTTTAATAGATTCTTGAAAAATAATTTCTGTAGAAGAATAAAGACAGATCATTTCAAATCAAATTCGACAAATTTGAATAAACAAAATGCGTGAAATCGGAAAATTCTGAAAAAATTAAGAAACAGAAAAAGGGAAATAGCAATTTCAAATACGAATTCAATAGTACACGAACTTTTAAATAACAGGAAAGTGATTTTTTGAAAAAATTTAATGAAATTCAAAATAATATATTGCTTACTCGTCATCGTTTATAATGGTAGGTGACTGATAGATTTCGATATTGTTTTGGCCATCATCCTTAATTATTATAACAAATTAACAAAATAAAATTTCAATTAACAAATATTTTCAAAATTATCAATTGAAACTATATTTCCTTTAAAATTTAAGCACTGAGTTTCAGATTGAGAATATAATCAATTAGTTTTTTAATTAATAACAATTTAATAAATGATTGTACATTGGTTAACCCATTTACCGTTTTATTTTTTTGGAATTACATGTCAATTCTAAATGTTGCCTAGATCAGTGCTTCTCACAGTGGTGGTCCGCGAACCGGCACCGGTCCGCAGAACATTTTTGTAAATTTTATTTTATTTTTAAGTATTAAAATATTTACAATAGCACAAACAAACAATATTTAAGAAATAAGAACAATAGTATCAAGAGATATCACAAGGCTTATTTGCCATAAACTAAAAAAGTAACTTTAACTGAAATGCTGGGTGCTAACGTGTTTTCGATAACTCTTCTATTTATTGCGAATTTCGATGCATTTTTTAGGCATTATTTGCAATTTATCGTATGCAGACGAAACCTAATTTCGTTAATAATTTTTTTATATTGTTTGTTTGTTACTTTTTTAATAAATATTACTAATTGAAATTTATGTTTTTGATTAGGAAAAAATAACCGGTCCGCGACACAAAAAAGTTTGAGAAGCACTGGCCTAGATCATACCTAGATGTTGCTAAATGTAGTAGAACGAAGCCATTAATTTTTGATCAGTATACTCGAGGCGACCGTGCTACGACAATCTTTTATTTATATTAGACGAGTTAACTCAGGACGAACGTTAGTCAGACCATTTTGGCTGAACAAGTTAACTCTGAAAAGTTTGGTATTGTCAGCGGTGAAATAAAGGAATAGCTAAGTACAAGAAACAAAAAATCATTTTTTTATATTCTTCAAATAACGGTGAATTCAATTTTCAAAAATATATTAGGAATAGTGTAAAAATAAAATAATTTAACCTATTTAAACCTTGAATTGAACAAATTATAAAAATAATTAACATTATATTGAATCATTTACAATAATATTGATTTAACACGGATTTTGAACCAACGACAGGTGTATAAATAAAATTTAGAGAAAATCTTATCGCATTAGTAAAATTCCGTTTCAATATTTAAAACAAATAAATTAACTGTTATTATTCAAAAAAAATCTATCATAGTGCGTATTATTTTAAAGCAACATTTTTGTTATTGCCTTCATCAAATAGTCAACATCACCTGAATTTACAAGCATATTAGCAAGATAATGAGGTATTTAAAAACGTGTGACCAAAAATAGTTCCAAGATCGTTCAGTTTTTAAGAATCAAGTTCAGATTAGACTGACCGAGACGCTAGGATATTCCGGTTTATCGACTTTTCGATTCATATCAGAGTTTGACTCCTGCCATTCACGCACCCAAAAAAATAATAAACAAAATATAAATAACTTTCATACTGAAAAATGTAAGTGATATTTAGCCAATAATTTCTGCCAAAGAATGATATACCATTTTCACTCACAGTACATATATTCACTTGTGTCAGTGATTTCTATTTGTTTCAAATAAAATGGCTGAATTGCTTGCGCATTACAAGGTCCTTATTGGCACAAATCAAAGTACCTGTATCACATTTTTACTAGCAACAAAAATAGTGCCTCTATAAATCTTAAGCGAAGGAAAGAGTGGGTAAGCAGGGACGAACAAGCAACGCAGCAAATCAAGAATAATCCTTATCCTCGTAAGATCATGATTTACATGTGGTGGGACTGTAAGAAACCCTTCCACTACAAAATGCTCGCGTGGAATCAGACAACCGACCAGCACGTCTACGCTAGACGAGGCTACTCGACAGAAGCGAGCTGATCGCTAAGGCCAACTGATTCTGCAGCATGACAATTCCCGATCCTACACTGCACAATTCATCAAGACGGTTATCCTTGAAGTCGACTGGGAGTTTTTAACGTATCCTCCATATATCCTCGGATTGATTTCCGTTAGATTTCAAAAATTATGCTTGTTCTTTGATGCGCATTTATATTTTGTTGCACTTAGATTAGTTTGATTTGAATTTAGTTGCAATTACATTAATTGGATTAGGTTTTTAATAAACTAAATTTTTTGCTTAAAAATGATAAGATTTGTGCTAATTAGAATATATATTTTCTTTGCGTTTGTTTTGGAATTTTTGGTCTATTTCGGAGGATTTATTGAAAATGATGTCAAGTGGATCAAATTATTTTCAGCCTTCAAGTTGTGTGATGCAGAATCAGCGAATTACAAACAAACATTATCAATCTAATTTGGAAAATATGTCGAAATTGAACTTCGACGATGAACTACATGTTATAAGAATTTCTGGAATCATTTGCACTATTGAACCCACATGTTAATGTGTTACAGTTATCAACAAAATCATTTCTACTAGAACTAATGTTGCTCGTCTAAATTTTAGTCATGGAATTTATGAATATCACGGAAAAATAATTAATTTAATGAGAGAACCATTTGAGTCGTATTTTAAACCGATTACTATAACCTTTGACACAAGGCCTTAAAATTACTAGTGCAACTGGCGAAGTCCTTCTGTGCAAAAGATCTGTGATTAAAATAGTAGCTAGCAATAAATATCGTGGACGATGCAATAAATGTCAAATTTGGGTACATTATAATGATAGAATTAACAACTACTTTTTCAAACCGAACGTGAAGCATGAAGATATGAAAATTGGATTCGAGACTAAAACAGGAGATTTTTGGCGAAACAGGATCAGAAAATTGGCGAAACGGTGTGAGGAAGTTGTAAACAATGGAGAATACATAATTGATTGAAAATAAACAAACAGACTTATGCCTCAACCTAATACATTACAATTGTACATTAGGATCAACTCCAGGGTTTCGGATAATAAGCACATAAAAATTTTTTATGCATGAAATATTCTAGACTACTTTACTGCCCTCCTTATCAAATAGACCGTAACTGCAAAAATACACTTAGGAGATAAATAACAAAACGTGTTTTCAATTCTGCCAACCAGTTAACCTAAACCAATCATCCATTTATATTTGTTATTATATCGGACTAGATACGGTCTTATCGCTAAGCAGAATGAAGGTTAATTGCAACTGCATACAGTTGACGCCTCCAACTCGATTTTTGTAGTTTTGTCAGTTACGGTCTATTTGATAAGGAGGGCAGTTTACAAGTCAATAAGAAATGGAATATACACAAATTATTGTAGTGATCTACATCTGTAGTGATCTAGAGCATCTGACCCAAAATATCGGAATGAATTAAAATTAAACACAGAAAAGATATATTTTAAAATAATTGAGTGTTTTATGTCATTGATTATAAAATTTTTAAGAATCCTGTTAGTTGCATGTGGCAACAAATACAAAAGGACTTTTTTATAATCACATGGAGCCGAATCCAATGAATATCAGAAATGAAGTAGCAAAAAATAAGATTTTTTTGTCAAAACTCGTTAACAGTCAATGAACGACGAGTTAGGGCGTTATCGTGGAATAGGACTGTTCCGGCCAGTGATTAAAATAGTAATTAAAGGTTAATTAATTATTTGGGGATAAAAACGTCAAAGAGTGACACAGTTTAATTAAATTGTTAAATTTTGTTTTGTTTTAAAATTGTCAAGGGTCGAAAGATTTTGGATTGTTTTTTAATTAAATAAAATTACTACAGATGTAGATCACTACAATAATTTGTGTATATTCCATTTCTTATTGACTTGTAAACTGCCCTCCTTATCAATTAAATAAAATTATTGAAAAAAATTAAAGATTTAATTTTTTTGTAACACAAAATTTAAAATAAACGGAAATCTAAATGAAATTTCGATATTATCAATTGGGAAGATAATTGCATTTTGAATTCAGACACAAATTTTGGAAATACTTGCTTTTTAATTCATTGCTACAAGTTTATTTCTTTTTGAGGATATTCCTGAGGAAGTTATTATCAACAGAATCAAAGACAAATATGAGAAAGTAAACGTTCCAAAACTGTAAGGCATAATTTGTTGAACCATTTGCAATCATAAAAACAGATAAGCTTTAATAAACAATCGAAGATAATTTCATTTCATGAATATTTATCACCATAAGTATTTCGTAACATTACAAGCATTTCTGAGGCAAATTTCGCCATTCTCTACCAGTCATTTGCTTGATCGAAAAACTTCTAAAATTCTTAATCGAAATTTACTTCAGTTGTCATATCTTCGATGAATCTTAAGATTCTTTTTGTATAAACTTACACATCTCTAAGCTGTAAAGAAACAGTATTTTCAAAACACGCAAAAAAATTTTCTTCAATAACTTCCAAAGATAATTGCTAAAATAGGCCTGTTAATATCAAAAGATTTCTATGCTATCTATATGACTATATTGGAAAGTAAAGCTTTTTCACCGTCAGTTTTGATCTCTACAAATCTCACTAAATGGTAAAAATTTTGGATATTTTGAAAGCCTACAAAATTCATTAAAAAGCTCAATATTTAAAACACAACATTTATTTTATATCAAGATAATTTTAAAACATTGAATATACTAGTTTACTAGTATTTAACATTGACTAAGAATGTCCAAATGTCTCTAATTTATTCCAATTTTAAAATAATCTATCTTTATTGTAAAATCAATAGAATATTTTATTCTCTTCATCACTAATCGATTATTTTATTATCAACTTTCTTGATCTTCGTTTTAAACAATATCTCAATATTCGTGATAAATAAATTAAAATATTGATCTTTAGTCTGAAATTATTATAAAAAGAAATCTATAATATATTCAATAGATTATATTGCAAGTTATTTTAATAATTAAATTTTAGTAATGCTTTTAGAACGTCTAAATCAGTGGTTTTCAATTAATATAAAAGCGCGGAACACTGACAAAATAATACTTGCCTACAATGAGTGACCAATCACAAATTACTATAAATCTGTCGTAAACGTAAACAATGCCTTCTTATAACCAAAGAAAATGCCACGCACAACAATAACAAGCAATAAAAACAGGCTTTCTTATTGAATCATCTTATAAAAAAATTAATTGAGGTTTTTGATGATATGTATCTTAAATGCAAATTTAAAAATAAAATGTCATTGTTTTTGCGGAACACGGGTTGATAACCACTGGTCTAAATATTAATTTTAATTGAAGAGTTAGAAATAAGAACAGATTTGTTGACTCTATCCAATAGAATTCATTGGTGCAAATATTAAACTATAAAAAGTATAAAAATTAACAATGAAAAAAAAATTATATAAATTTTAAGTAATTTTTGTAAAAATACTTTCATGTTATAAATAGGATGATTTTCTGGTTCATTCAATGGAGGTGGTGCAGCTGGCCTTGGATGATTATTTTTTATGTATCTCACATCAACATTTGGGGTAGAATATTGGGGAATCTCAGGAATTGCAGGTTTCACATCCTAAATACAATTCATAAAAACTCGACGGATAAGAATAACGAAACAACCTTCGGTTTTGTTTCATTCTGTTTGCTCGATGGAATTTTATAATCTTTATTGTTCATTTTCAATAGTGTTTGTGTTAGAATTACTGATAAATGTTCTTGAGTAACAAAATCATGCTAATTGATATTAACTTTTTAAATGTTATTTTATTGGTAAAACTATTACCGAAAGCATCGTCTCACATAAAGGTCTTTTCTTTTCATTCTTCGCCAAAGCAAATCTTAGAAATGAATGAAATTTTGTAGACCTAAAATAAGAATTTTATCTTTTATATGATAAATATATTTGAAGTCTGATCGGCTCTGGAAATTTTTTCGATAAACACCAATAAATAAACAGATTTTTTGATAATAATAAAACATTCAAAAATAAAGCATTTTTAAGACCAATAACAACCTTAGACCAATAAAATTAATTAAAAAATTTCTAAATAAACATGGGAAGAATTAAAATTATTATTCAAATGATTTAACAGTCATTTAATCGGCGCATAAATAATTTATCGATATCGTATAGCAAATGAGTAAAAAAAATAATAACTCATACCATATTTCTTTTTTCTGTAATTTTGGTGGTGTATATGTTCTTTGGGCAAGAATTTGGAGAGCTCTAATAGTTAAGCAATGAATTTCCCATAAAATAAAAATCAACTTCATTGGATGCAGATCAAAAAGTGGGGGTTGTAATTCGGCATATTCAATAGCGGTTATACCAACAGCCCATACGTCACACCTTTCATCATAACCACCTGTACGATTGTTTACAGCAGCAACTTCTGGAGCCATCCTATTTACCAATATATAGAAAGTTGAAATGATCCTCATTTTATAATAAGAACTATATTTACATTTTACGCCAAAGCCAGTAAAGTCTTTGTTTTAAATTTGTAAAAACAATGGAGCTATATGTGAATTTAATTTTAAAATAAATAAGTTAAAGATTTGTTTGTATTTTTTAAAACATNAATAATATAAAATACGATTTAATTTAATTATTTAGTTGAATTTTTTGTTTCTGTCAATGGTTCATTCGCAAATAAAAATACACCTAATTCTGTTTTTACGCGATAGATACGTTCCCCGAAAATACGCGTAAAAAAAAATCGCGTAAAAAAGATATGGTGTCCATATAAAAGTAGAGGATTGGTTCTTCATTTCCAAAATCAACTAAAATAATGTGATTAAAGTATACAAATTCATGGTTTTTACGTGTTTTATACACTTGTCTCAAGCGCAAAAGCAATGATTTCATCACTGCTAAGTACCGTATCCACTAATAGTTCTTCTATATCTGCAGACGATAGATCATCAAAACCTTCTCCGCCTACTTCATGAGCTAAGGCTATGATATTGCTAAACTCGACTGCATTAGAAGGTATCGGATATTTATTTTTGACGCATTCCGGCCAAAGGGACTTCCAACATGCGTTTAAAGTTGATGGTTTTAGTTCGGATAGCGCTAATACAGCATGTTTGATGCAGTCATTAATAGAAAATTTTTTTTTAATCGCGTTAAATCAAATCAAATCGCGTAAAAACAAAACGAAATAATTTTTTTGAATCGCGTTAAATCAAATTCGCGTAAAAAAAGTTCGCGTAAAAACAGAATTAGGTGTACAGTTATTATTAATTATTATATATGTATTGAAACTGAGAAAAAAATTGAGAAATTTGTTAGCAGATATTATAAATATGCATAAATGACTTTTAACTTTCCAAAGTGTTTTTTTAAATTAATCAACGTCAATTAAAAATAATTTATGGAGATCATAAAATATAGAAATTTAATTTTCTTCATTTAGATTTCAATTATAAATCATTTTATTGTATTTTAACGTGTGAAACTTGACTAGTGTCGAAAATTAGTTAAATAAAAACTTTGATCTATAGTAAAATTTATTTAAATGAAGAAAAATGAAATTCTAAAGAAATAAAAAAAAATAGATCAAAGTTAAAGAATAATTGATTCTAAATGATCATTTTCTATAAAGAAAATTAATTTTCAAATATTTAAGTTTAAATAAAAAATCATTGATTATTGGATATTTTTAATAATTTTTTCGATTTTAATAAATTAGATAAGAATAATTAATAAATCAATTAAAATTGTTAATAATTTACACAAATACTTTGAAAATTATTCGATTCATCATTATTCTTGAATGTATGCGGTGTTAATTAGGTTGAATTGTGCTGTGGAAATACTGCATATTGTCATTGATATTTATGATGTGCAGCTTTCAGCATCATTGTTAAATAACAGCAATTCTAACAAATTGATAGTGATAATCAATAATTCTAGATTTTATCAAACAAATCAATAGCAGCACCGCGACAAATTACAATTTCAACTGCCTTTAACTGGGACAAATTATAATAAGGTTGCTATTAATGAATTTTAAATCATTTTTACACCTATGGGAATTTATTTCAAATTAATCGCTATTAATAATATGATCAATTCTAAATAAATTCTATGCATTATGATTTGGACTACCGTAGTAAATTTGTAATTTCAAAAATATTTTTTTCCAATTGAATGAATGAAGTAATTATAATTCTGTAAAGAGTAGGAAGTGAACTATGATATTAACACTATACTGTTTGACTATCTAAAAATTAGGTTTTTGTTGATAGCAAGTTGAATGATGAAGACCGAAACAAATAGAATTTAGCTAACCATACACATAATGCCAATTTTTTATTCTTTTAACCTTTGGTGCTATTTCCTATATGGAAATGTTATCATGTTTATGTATGAAACTCTCAAATCGGTTGGCAGTTTCATTATTTCTCAAATGATTTGATTAGCATGACTGAAAGTTTGTTGTTTGTTTGGCAGACTCACTCTTGATTATGTTGTCTCAACTGTAAATCAGAAACATGTTTATTTGCATGAAACTGCACACTCAGTGAGTTATAAGGTCGAAAAATTTAGCTTTTTCAATCAAGAATTTCAAGGTTAATGTAGAAAATTTTCGATCATGACATAGAGCTTTGAAGAATCTATTACACAGATGCGATATAGTTGGTTTCAACCAGCACAAACCTGAATTTGTCTTTAATACAACAGTAGTCAGTGAAGATCACATGTCTCTACTGAAAATAAGTTTTAAGGTGAACTATGTAGACCAAAAATCTTGAGCGCTGTGTTAAAATAATCACATGATGAATAAATAATTTGTGATTACTACATTTGTATTATGTTTTCGTTCTTTCATGCAATAATTTTCTCCAGTTTACCAAATTATGAGTATATGAAATAATATATAAAAGAAACAAAATCTAAGGTTAAGTCGGATAGTAAAGCTAAAGCACTCATGAGAATTAAAAGTTATGGATTTTAATTCAGTCTAGATTCATTCATGATTTGGATTATCCCAGGAGGGTTCCGCACAAATGACCTAAGTTAACCAAGGCTATTCTGGAAATTTCAAGAAAGAACTTCGTCAACAAGCCATTTGAAACTAAATGATTGAAATTAAAAACGAGTATGGTTGACTTTAAAAGAAAAGTTAAAAACGAAATTAATAATACATGAAAGCCTTATGATCATTTAGCAACAAAAGCAGAAATTTCTTTATCTAAAGGAAAAATTTGTACTAAAATTCATACCAGTTCCAATTGATACATTGTTTCCTTCAATTTTACTTAAAATTTCTATAAAATTAGCTTTATTTATTTTAGTAATTTTTGTGCTTCTTAATTTCGGGATGCAATGATCTTAGTACTGAAAAACTAGTCGAGGATTCAAAGCCATTGAGATCTGATTTTTTAGTGTTGAGGGTCTTTGTAATACAGCGAAAACCTGTATTTGGCTCTCGAGGACCTCATGCGTGCCCACCCCTGATATATACATTCAATAAAGAAACGGTTGAGTATAACCATTTAAGTGGATTTAGTAAGTTAATTGAGTAAAATATGACATACATAAATATTTTCAATTTGAAGGTGTTGTCAAAAGATTTCAAAACTATTAGCAACATTATCCCTTGTGAGGGTTTGACGAAAAGATTATTCAACCACAAAATAAATTAATTAAATTCAATATTTATGTGCATTTTCAGTTTTTAATTAATTTTATTGGATGATTCATATGATTATAATTTGATAGTGAAACTATAGATTTTGTCATTTTAATTGTTGATATCTAGCTTAATATTATTATTTAATAGTTTATATTTATATAAATCTAAATATAATATTTCAACAAATACTAAAAAATAAATAATTAGTTATTCAAAATTCATAACACAACATTCAAATATTATCAACCCATTTCTTTTGTTGATTCCCATTTTCGAATCGGTTTTATTTGCCTGTCTAACAGCAAAGGTTTTTGTAAAATTATCAATTTTTTAAGTGACTTCCTTTTATAACTGTTAGCAGGTTTGTGTTTCAATTTCATTGCTGGTAATTAAGTATTACAAATAATTAAAACTATTTGAAAAAAAGAAGTTAAAAAATAAATTATGGCAAGAAATGGGTTTAAATTTACACAATCGATTTTATAAAATAAAACTGCATACAGGCAGCCCTCGAATAACGCGGCAGTTGAATTAAATTATCAAAAATTTCTCTTGGCTGTCTTATAAAAATGGTTAAATAATTTGGAGTATAAATTGTGAAATTTAATTTTTTTCAAAAGTTATAAGTAACAAGGAATCACTTAAACACATTATTCGGCGGTTTTTCTTGAAATTTTTAGAATGAAATCAAATGATTTCGCGGATTAAAACATGATAATAATAGATTAGTATCATGGCTATTTGGATAAAATATGATGCATAATATGTGATACCATACATCTGGCATCTATCAGAATTTAAATGGCTTATTGAAAAAGGCTGTGAATATATTTGGAAAAATCAATTAAAAAAAGGAATCTCTGACGCTTTTGGAAGAGTGTTTTAGCTTTCTATGAACAGATGGTTAATTATTGTAGTGTAGAAATGCTATATTATTAATTTTTAATTTGCTGACTATTCAGGTTAGAATTTATTTGTTTTCTCTAAAAAAAAGCGTAATTTATTGGAATTTTGATTTTTCTATATTAATAAAAAAAAATAAAAAATAATAATAATACTGCAATATTTAAAAAAAGAAACACTATAAACATTAAAAGTGTGAAGTAATGATTATAAAGATGATGATTTTGATTAATAAAAAAATGATTATCAATAATAATTATAATAAATAATATTAATAAAAAATAATTATTATAATAAAAAATTATAAAAAGAAAAAATAATAATAATAAATAATAATAATAATGATAATAATAATAATATTAATAAAAAATGAAAAAATAATAATAAATAATAATAACAAATAATAATAACAAATAATAATAAATAATATTAATAAAAAAAAATAAAAAATAATAATAATTAATAAAAATAATAAATAATAATAAATAAATAATAGTAAATAATAATAATAAAAATAATAATAAAAATAATAATAATAATAATAATAATAATAATAATAAAAATAATAATAAAAATAATAATAATAATAATAATAATAATAATAATAATAATAATAATAATAATAATAATAATAATAATAATAATAATAATAATAATAATAAATAACAATAATGAGTACTATTATTATTGAAATACCAATTTACCAAATTTATTTTAATTTATGAATTTTTTTTTTAAATTTGTGAATTTAATTTAACTAACCAATAAGGTGTTCCGATTAGTGTAGTTCGTTTGGCGACCGTTGATGATAATTTAGCTGCGATACCGAAATCCGCTAAATAATATAAAATAGCAAATAAAATATATAAAAATAATAAGATTAAATAAATTTTTTCCCAATTTCATTATTGCATAAAAATTGGACATTAATTGTTAGGATATAAAAATTTCTTTAATTAGTAAATAATATCTCACTATTTTTTATGAAATGTATCAATTTTGAAAACCGAATTATAAATATTTTTTTGGAGATTCTAGGTCAATTCAGAAGTGTAGCAAAGTAGTAGAAGTGTATATAAAAAAGCAGAGACGAAAATCTCATCAGCGCCAGAAACTATAGAACACCGAAAAGAGATTAGAAACAAGAGTTGTTCATTTCCGTTGCATCAGTTGTTTTAAACATATTCAAATTTAGCCAGTGTCTCTCGATTGATTGAGCAAACTTGTAATTTGGGTTTTGAGTTATTTTGATCAGTGGAGTCAGTACGAAGTCAAATCATACCAAAGCGAATTATATAACCCAACATAATTAAAAAAGTTGTTTTGATTTACATAAAACTAAATTTTAGTTTTAAGTTAAAATTTTTCTTTAAAAGGAATCATAGAAAATGACATTAGAATTTCGATTTTTCCAGAAGTTTCAATTATAATATTATTTTTATTATTATTTTTATGTCTGTTTAATTAAACGTTGGCTAAAATTTATTGGTTACTTTCCCTTTTTGTCGTATCCCATATTGAATGACGTTCATTAAAATCAAATTTCCCCGTTAAATATAGAGTTGTATATAATTATATTACGGTGGAAATAGATACAATCGATTTCAAAAATGTTAACATGTTTAAAAACTAATGTTTAATTAAATCATGAAATATTTCATATAGTACCTATTTTTACATCTCCAAAATCGGTGAGCAAGATATTGGCACCCTTGA
This sequence comes from Schmidtea polychroa, assembly GCA_959609185.1. NCBI lineage: Eukaryota > Metazoa > Platyhelminthes > Tricladida > Dugesiidae > Schmidtea > Schmidtea polychroa. Next base: position 10,967 of record CAUHTR010000946.1, on the reverse strand, counting down.
ATGGAGATTAATAATGAAACCCATGATAAACATTACTTTGATATCACGATGTATCCTGCCTTTTTTGTGCATATAATCCAACCCCCTTAATGTGTCTCTGGTGATAAATGCAATGCAATCTTCCATGATCGGTCGTCTAAGATCTACAAAAATCAACTAAATTATGAATTCATTTGCTCAATTAATCAAACTTAAATAAATATCTTGCATTGACTGTCCACCACAATATTCCATGCAAATCCACAATTTAGATGCCCTGATAAAATCATAATAATAACAAACTTCATAAATCATGTATATAAGATGAACATTGATTAATAAAGTTATAAACATTTTGATTATAAATATTTCAGTTATTTTAACATCACTGTATATTATGTTTAAGGTTAGAAATTAATTTTATTTTAAAGTTTCTAATGCCAAATAAAGAAATTTCCAGTAAAATATATTATTAAACAATTAAATTGCAAAAATTATTTTTGAAAATGAATATAATTTATTTGTATTTTTTCTCAACAACTTATCCAAGTCACCTTTAAAAATTATTTATTTAAATTTCATTATAAATAATTCAAAATAAATTTTTAATTAACCAAATTAACAGCAATTTATGATGGTAACTTGGGACTTATAAAGAGTAATGAATTAACTTTAATATTTGTGATTAAAATATTTTTAACAAACTGTAAATAGCTTCCAAAAAATTGAACAATGTTTTCATGTTTGCATTCTCTTAAAGTATGAATTTCTTGACAGATAGCAGTAACGTCATCTTTCAAATCAATTTTCATAATTTTTATTGCAACATAACTTTGTGATTGTATATGCATTGCCTTAAAAATATATTATCTTGACAAAGTTTTCGGTATTAAACATATACTTTATAAACATCGCCATATGTTCCACTTCCAATTTCTGAAATTAATTTATACTCATCTTTTGGATTACTGTGATTTACAAATTGACGAATATAATTAATATTAGGATGAGTCATTAGAATATAAAAATTAACATCACAATTTAAAATAAATACAAATAAACGGCATATTTAAACACAAAACTTCAAAAAACACCTTATATTTAAAATTAAATTATATTGCAAAATAATAGTAAATGAAATGCTAAGTTAAACAAAAATATATGTTGGACATTATTTAATATGTTACTTCAGTTATTTTATAATTGAATGATGTTTTTTTTTAAAATGAGTAATTTCACTCAAGATTAAATGGCAATATCTTATATATTATTGAAATTTCAAAGTTAAAATTTTCTTAACGCTTCTGAATTGAGTGTGTATTTGGTAAATGAACTTGTCCTTTTTATTTATTCCTTAGTAATATAGTCTTCGGCTCATAAACTTGCCAATTCTATTTTACATGTAATAAACTTGTCGATTCTATTAGTAATTATGTTGGCGCTTAAGGAGTATGTTGTTTAAATGTCTTGTGTTGCTCATAGATTTGCCTTAAACTCTTCTCTAAACGCTTTCATAATTTTTTTAATAATTACGACTCGTGTGCCCTTGGAAACAACGATGTTGGTAATGTACACAGTAGCTGAAAATTAATGAGAGTGAGCTGTGTAATCAGAATTACTCGTTATTGCATTTTAACTTTCGAGTTTTATAGCTGTCGTTTGATTGGTAACGAAAAACCTTAGAAATAGAGTATAATTTATTTCGAGTAGATAATTCCTGACCCATAGCACCATAGGTCGATTAAAAGTATTATGTCACTTTTTCATTATATATCCATTTCTTCGATTATTGTTCTTTCTTATTCATTTAGTTAGGGTCATTACTGTTGGCTGTTATTCTATATTACTTTCAAAAATGTTGAACAGGGATTTGCTCTTATTTTTTGTTTTGAAAATTTGTTTCTGGACTTGGTAGGTTTTCTGTTGTAAGCAAATATGTGAGAAAAATTGCAGAAATGCTGTCATTAAACATAGAAAGTGACTTATCTCATTTCTGTCAATTTGGAATATGAAATCTAACTTCTCAAGAGAAGATGTTTGTCAAATACTCTACTCTATTATGCCGGAATATTTATACCAGGATGATTTCATCACGGAAAGCCCAGCTCAACGAAATTTCTTGAAATGACAACATAGGCTACTATACAGGAATCCCTGTAATTGGAAGTGATGCCGAAACAATACTTAGTTTCTTCGCTCGTATCCTCTGACTTGCCTGTCAAGTCGGCTAACTCAATCGCATCTTCGAACTCGATTCAGCCCCTGGTTCCGGCGTTTCCTATAGTCGCATCCTCGTAATAATTACTTCGCGAAAACTCACAGGCTGCAACTCCAGCTGGTGAAGATCTAATGGATGGTGGAACTAACCAGCCTCAATCGTCTACTCGAACCCAACCGCCCTTTCAATTTCTGCAGCCTCCCACTCAACGACGATTTACCACAGATCTCGACGCGCTAAATTTCCGGTTGGATAAACTGCTCTTAATTTTTGATATAGTACAAGTCATTGTGTTAATAATAGTTATGTTGCTAATAAATATTTTTGTTGTGTTAGAATTAGTTATATTGATTTTCCAAGAATTATCAGTTACAGATTTCTTTGTTATGTCTTACAAATTAATAAGATATATATTTTTTATAAAATCAACCTAGTCTGTTAATAATATGGCGTGGATGTTTTTCTCAAATAAATTCGTGAAAGGACATTACTATAACCTCCGCTGCAATATAAACCACTAAATTAAGTAACTCACTGTCGCATGGAATAAAAGTTACTGATGGAGTATGTTATCTTATCCATATTTGCAGACAATTGTACTTGCCCATCATATTCACTACATAATCGTTTTATTGTCTATGGCAATATTTTATACATGCAAGCAAAATTTGTAAGATAAAACTTTCTCTTCTAGATACAGTACATTATGTTTTTCTATAGAGAACTTTAAAAATCTTTATTTAACATCCTAATTTACTTTTAAATAGTGCACTACAAAAGTAAGTGATCCACGTGTACAACATATATAGAACTTAAAATAATAATATTATAATATTTTGTGAATTTTATTTCTTTAACAATGTACGAAATAAGAAAATAGGCAATTATTTGAAAAATATTCGTCAGATAATTGATGGGATAAGTAATATAAATGTTTATTACTTTAATTTCCATACTTTTGTAAGTCCAACTCTAAACAATCGCCATATTGGCTCAAGTACACTAAACTAATCAAATAATTGCCCTTTTTCAAAAATGTTACACTCTCACAATGAGATTTAAGGGTATTGCTCAAACTTTCGAGGAATTTTATCATGCAATTTAATTCGCATATTTTAAACATCGATACAATTTAACGTAGAGATGCGCTTACATGATGTACAGATTAAAGCGACGCACTCTTTTCACATTTCATTCCTAAACAAAGTTATTCTAATGTTTTCCAATTTTCCACTTTAAACCAAAAACATTTTACATGTGTAACAATACATTGGATGTTTCGGGAAATATTAGCCACGTTCTTTTTATTTATTTCACTGTAGTAAGTGCGATCACTGTGCTTAGGTGCAGTAACCATCATAATAAATCAAATTTATCAAACAATTCGATTATTTCCACATTCGTCTCGTCGAAATGTTCTAAAGAACCTAATATATCATGCCCGGATAGCTAGTAAGATCCTAATTATGAATTAATAATAAGAAGAACACGCTGTTCAAATTTCAATTTTTCATAAACAATTCTTTATTAATGTTTCGACCAGCCAGAGGGGGAATGTCACTCACCTCTGACTGGCAGTTTGTTTGGCGTTTCTTTTTTTTCGCGTCTGCGCGCGCGGTATGAGTAGTTTGAATTTTGTTGGTGTGCGCACACAGACGCGAGAAGTAGGTATGTTATAATGTATTTTAATTAGTTTTTTTTTATTTTTGATTGGATTCAGAGTTGTTTATTTGAATCAATGATTTTATGATTTTTTCTGGAATTGGAGTGAATTGAACTCGATTGGAATTTTCTGTGTCCAAGACTGAAATATTCGTATCCCACGTCAATAAATGTATGCTTTCAAGAAAGATAAGAAAGATGATGAAGGTAGTGGAAATATTTATCAATCTTTAGATGAGTCAACAGTACTTCAAGAGGCTCGGGTTTTTTACGAATCTCCATTAAATCCTAAAAAATGTATTGGAATCTTAACTAGAATTCTCTATATTATATCAAGAGGTGACAAATTAAGTCGAGCTGAAGCAACTGATGCTTTTTTTTGCAATGACTAAACTTTTTCAAAACAAAGATCTAAATCTTCGTCGAATGGTGTATTTAGTCCTTAAAGAAATGACATCGATTGTCGATAATGTAATAATTGTTACAAGCAGTCTGCAACGAGATGTTATTGACAAGGACCAGGCTTTTCGAGCACCAGCATTACGTACATTGTGTAAAGCATGGACCCTGACATGGTTCAAATGCTTGAAAGACATATCAAAAAGGTATTGTAAATCGTAGTTCTCCTTATGCATGTGCTGCTATTGCGTCAGAGTATCATCTAATGCAAACGGTTCATGAATTAATTAGAAAATGTTCAAATGTTCAAGCTTGTGATACTAATTACAATAAAATTGTTCTGATGTGTCTTAAATTTAAAAACAAACTTAATTATTCATTTCTACAATTTTATTCGTTTAACTTTATTTATCATCGATTACTACTTTACTCTTCCTGTTGAACTAGAACTAATTTTGAATACAAGTGGTTAAATCGTGACTAAAAGACGTCGGCACATAGCATGCAAACATAAAATCAAGTCGAGTCAAACTAAAACACGTTCGAACATTAATTAAACAGAATTCACTTAACACCAAAATAATAAACCCAAAAGTAAAATAAATTGAAGCAAGAGCAAGAATTATTACATGAAATCAACTCAAACACAACATAGATATATAACAGAAGTAAGCAAATTTGAATTGATGGAGAAAAGGAGTGATAGGAATGGAAATTAGAAATATTTCTACAAAATAACAAAAAATGAATTAGAGATAAAAAGTAAAATAGGAATAAATAGAGAAACAAAAAATATTACGTAAAAATGGCGAAATCCGTCATAGCTTCCAAGTAATTTAACAAAATGAACTAAAAAATAAACATTTAATAATTGAATTAACAAAAAGCAAAAAGAAATATTATAATTAAAAGAAATGAGAATTAAATATTAAAATCCCTAACAACATATAATATTCTAGAAACTTCTAACGTCAGCCCGTGAACCTATTGGGATATTCGACGATTAAAGTGTACATAGGTGCACTCATTTGTCGCGAGTATTCACTCGGACAACATATTACCAACGTTGATAACTTAACGGCTGTCGGATGGCTAAATAAGTCATTGTATCTTGGGTTACATTAGAAACGGCACGAACTGGTAAAATGTGGATTACCTGCAACCCACCATTCCTTTGAATAGTGAACTTTACTTTATGAATATTTAATTATATTTTAATTAATTTTCCATATTCCACTTAATTTGTGCATTTTTATGTAACAGCAAAAAATCATACAAAATGAATAACACAGAAATTATTTAACTGGATATTTACAAAATAAACATTTAATACATTTTTCCTTCAAGCGAGATACTCTTTTGGGACGAACTCCCCTGATAAGACTTCCTGGAAAGCATCCCTTCCCCGTATATTAAAATGATGATAAGATTAAGATTATCTTAAAAAACGTAATGAAGATATGAGTGACAATTTATCACATTGTAGATCTAAAAAATAGGTAATTTTTATAACAATATAAATTATATATAATTTTATAACTCTGATTTGTCCATTTGTTCGTGACTTAGGCACTATGATCAGTAGAACTGTCAAACCATAGAAATTGAAAGAATGGCTAGTTTGACATACTTTTTTAAAATGTGAAAAACCAATAAAGTTTATAATACATAAACGGACTTTTATTATAGAAAGTCCATAGTAAAACGTATAAAAAAGATTATACGATAAATATTCAATGAATCTCATTGCTAATAGATTAGACATACATATGAAAGGAAACCAGTGAAATATTTATATTTATTTCATAAAATTAATTCATACAATATTTTCATTTCGTCAGTTTTCGTTATTTTTATCAAAGCCAAAATATTTAGAGATCCGTTGCTACTCCCCCACCAGCTTGAATAGGTTTCGCTAAATGTTTAATAATTTAAAATACCAGCGACAAAATCTTACATAAAAGAATATTTCTGTTAGAGTGACGTTATAAGGGTTTCGCAAAGCTTGTGAAAAAATTACAATGAATAAAATAAAAACTCTTAATTTTAGGTGAATTGTAAAGTAACAAGGGTTGGTACCAAATTATCAAAGCAATTATTCATTTACCTTAGAAGAGATGAAAGGCCTATTTATGAATTACTTTAAATGTTAATTCAAAATGATAAAAGATAATAAGAAATAGGAAAGAGATGATGTTGTTTTTATTAAAATTTGGAAGTGATGTGACAATAAAAACATATTTTTTGGTATCACCTTGTTTTAAAGTTCCATCTTAATTGGGGTCCAAGTATAAAGTATTCCATTTATTTTATTTTCTGATGAATAACTGATGAGTAATTTTATGTAAATAAAATAAAATTTTTATGCGAAAAATACCCAACCATTTATTATATATATAAATCTTGATTAACTAATAAATTTAAAAATCTCAAACATTGAGTTTTGAATTAATTATATTTCCATAAATATTTTTACATACAATTGTCTGTTATTAATCGGAGTAAGGTGAATTTCACTTGAAAAAGGCAGTGCCGAAAATTCGTGAGTATCAACAAACATCGATATATTACTGATTAATAGTCTTCAAACTCTCTTTTTAATAAATTTTTATCTATATTCAATATTTTTTAATTACGAAAAAAAATATTCAAAAACTACCATCACAGTAGTTATGTCATTTTTATTTAGTTAAAATAGAAATTTTATTTTAACTTACCAATAAGAACTCGCATTGACATATTTCTCGCTCTAATTGTTTCTTTAATTCTGTCAACTTCCGACTGATATTTTCTGCGTTCTTTCATAGCTATTTCTTTAGACTCTTTTAACGCTTGTTCTAAATTTTTTATTCTTTCAGCAGATGCCTTAAGTCTTCTTTCCATCTTTTTATTGTAAAATATGTAAAATATGTAAAACGAAAACAAATGTATCAAAAACTATTTATAAAAAATATTGCATTTATTAACAAGGTTAAACTTATAATAATAATAATAATAATAATAATAATAATAATAATAATAATAATAATAATAATAATAATAATAATAATAATAATAATAATAATAATAATAATAATAATAATAATAATAATAATAATAATAATAATAATAATAATAATAATAATAATAATAATAATAATAATAATAATAATAATAATAATAATAATAATAATAATAATAATAATATTAATAATATTAACAGTACTCCGGAGTTAGATAGGTTAAAATTTGCGAGGGAAATTAAGAGTTTGGCCTATAATTGAAAAGATAGCCATAATTTAGAGTAAATGTCACGATAAGTAAACAACCAAGCCATTCCCACAAACGCTGCGCAAAAATTTCCAAACATATAAAAAAACCGAATTCAGAAGTGAAGTTTCAATTGTTATAGTAGATCCCTTGTCAAAGTTTAGAAAGGAGACATTTAGAAAATGGCGTCAAAAGGCCAATATTTACAGAAATGAATATAGAACGATAAAACGTTGTTTGTATCGACAGTTATAAACCCGAAAATGAAAATCCAATGAATGGTTCTAGTAATGGAACTCATCAGCTCATTGGTTTTCAGCCAATGTGTACATTATCAACATCGTAGTTGCCTATTGGTACACGGATGGTAGGAAGTAAAAAAGTCAAGAAAGCAGTGACCCTAGAACATTTAAACAATAACTCCCAAGCGCAACATTTTTTATGTGATAATAACCTTTTTCTAAGCGTGAAACAAAAAAGCTCGAGAAATTAATTTGATGTACACTAAGATCAATGATTTATGAATTTCTGTATTTTCTTTAATATAAACAATGTTAAAATGATTTTAAAAAGATATTTACTTTTCACAAACTATAATGTTGCTTACAATAATTTCAAAATAACATTTAAATTAATTTCAAAACTTACTTTTGGCAAGTCACTTCTTAAATCAGCATTATCTCTGACAAGCTTTTTATGAACCTTCGTTAAATTATCTAAATTAGTCTCTAAGAATAGCATTCGTTCTCTTTGATGAGGAGTTAACTTTTCTGCAGACAAAAACTCGTCTTCATCATTAGTCAACATTTCTTTTATAGAACTCTTTTGAGATATCTAAAAATGACCAAAATAATTATTCTTTTAGCAGTTTTTATAATCTATCAGTAAAATTTAGATTTTGAAACTTTTGTTTATATTGATCATATAAATATAATTTTATTATTAAAATCTTTAAATAATATTTTAAATTAACATATTAAAAGCACACAATACAGACAAATGTAATAATTTCAAATGGTGATTTTTTATATAAAATTTTAAGAAAATAATGGTATCTTTTGAATTAGAACACGTCCTGTGAAGGGCGAGCAAAGAAATTAGGAATAAAATATTTATTAAAATAATAGAAAAAATAAATTAGAAAAATGATCGAAAAATTCAAAAATGCGAAATAGACCAGAGTCGCAAATGATTAACAATAAATTAAATATAAAATAATCAAGAATTTGTATCTAAAAATGACAAAATGAAATCATAAAAAGAAAATTATAAAAATGAATTTGAATTTGTTTAAATATAATAACGCATATACACCAACTAGTACACATATGTTCTTCGATATCGACTAAATATCGCGCGAACCTAGATAGGTCTTTACCGCATAATACGAGCATAGTAGAGTAAACATCCTGTCTCAGAGAACTAGACTGTAGATTCTATACTTTACCAACGTGGTTGTTGCCATGGGTAGCGGTATAGTAGAAAGTAGGAGTAATGAAGACATTAAAGAAAGGGTTGATAATAAATCTACCAGTAGCCCTTAGACATTATAACAACATACCTCTAAGTGCAAACAGTATTTTATCGTTTTTGTATATTGTATGTAATGTTATAAGTTTTAGCTCGGGTTCTCCATTAGTTAATTAATTTTTGTTTTTTGTAATTTATTCTTTCTAGGGACCCCAATTGATTTGATTTTATTATAGTTGAACTCGTCTTATTATTTAGCATGCGCCCATACCAGTTTCCCCCCGGAAATATTTTTATTGTGAATTTGGTATTTTTATTGATTTTTCACCTCATTTTTGTGCCTCTCCTATTGAATCCCAACAAAATGGTAAGATAAGATTTAGGAATTTTTAAGGAAATTTTAAAGAGAAATAGATGAATTTATTTACATCAGGCATCCAATTGCAAATAAATTCGTTTTGAAACCTCTATCCATCTATAGATATGTGTGGTGGTTACTTCTATCTTATGTGCGAACAATCTTTCTAAAAATATTTTGATACAGTTCAGCACCTATTGAAAAAGGCTAACTGTATGAATATGAAGCATGTGTTTGATGAGGTATGTATGGTGATTTCTTTTTCAAATTTTATGAAGAGACTACATTTCACCACGGCATTCTACATCATTATTACAAATTCAAGATTAGGAGGTAATAATCGTTGAATGATGAGGGTAGACCCATCGGCACATTCGTCCTATCTAAATATTATAGGACAGGATTTAATAAATATCGAGTTAATATATATTCGCAATAACCATCAAAATGCATGACATCACCACCCCCAAATCTCAACATCAACCATTGACAATATATCTAACATCTTATAGTATTTTGTGAGGATCTAATCAAATCAATCATTCAACTTTTGCAATTCAACATCAATCCAATCCAAACCCAACATCCAACATTTAATCTAAACACAACATCAATTATATGACATTTTATATGATAGACAATTTATTGATGTGATTTGATATTTTAACAATTTATTTAGTTAGACAGTCAATTTATTATATTTTGGTCAATTTATTATTAACGATTTTTATTTATTATTATGAAACAATGTATTATTAACAAATACGGTTAAATTTATTAATATTGAAAATTAACAGAAAGGAAATTAAAGTGTTTTAAAATGGCAGAACAAATATATGCAATATTAATTTGAGTGTTTTTTGTTTGACATATGGGTAAAATAAATAAATAACAACACTTTAGAAGTAAAATAAATAAATAATTTGTATAGAAACAGATCGAATTTTAGATTAAACCATCACAAAATATTTTAAACCTTAATGTAGTGCCTCTGACTTCCACATTAATAAAAATATCAATTTAATAATTAAACTAAAAATATATTAATTAAATATATAAAATAAATAATTGTAACTAAATCAAATTAAAATCATTGTTTAAATAATCTTTTCTTTTCAAAAAAAAAATAAACGATATAAAACAATTCATGAATTATTCGACATCTCAAGCGTTAACTCTCATCAGAACCAATAAAGAAAATATGCCAAACATTCAAGACGCTGAAGCCTTCGTTTTCCTAGATGTGATCATCTCTGTTGATAAGCTTGATCATCAACACCTTCTATTCAACCCAAGAAATCTACCTTAGTATACTAATTCTCAATTCTAGCTGATAAAGTTCGTTACGAGAACCTGACTGACCCATCCGTCTTCAGTCAAAAGGAGTTTATTAACAAAGTTATTCCAGATAAAGATTCAAACAATATCACATCGTACGATACTGAGTCTACATGCCAAAATGCAAGTTCATCAAAATCTCAAATTCAGGGGGGCAAGTACCCCCTCTTTCCCTCCCCCTTGCGGACGCCCATGACTGCAGTGCTTAACAACTCATTGGCATATAAAATATATTAGATTATCATAGTTAATTGAATTTTATAATTATCAAACCTTTTTAACTCTTGTTCGTAA
>CAUHTR010000945.1:0-96961 GCA_959609185.1 Schmidtea polychroa | reverse complement strand
TTACAGTAAATTAAGGGTCTAAAAAATCTAATTAAATTAAATCAAGGGCTCAACATTTAATTAAGAAAACTTGAAAAAATTTAAGAATATTCGTATGTTCAATTCGAGTTGGTAATGATTTTAAATGCATATATGTAGCAAATTTTAACTTTATTTAGCCTATGATCACTTCCATTTTTATCTTCCAAAATTAAAATGTGTGATAATCGGTCGTATGTTAAGGTGTTTCCATGTAAAACTGTCGCATGTTAATCTGTCACAGTGCTAATCTGTCGTATGTTAAAGTGGGTCTATCTTAAAATGTCGCATGTTTAAATGTCCTCACACCATATGAATCATCTAAGATTATATAAATTTTGTAATAAGATCTAGTAAATAAATAGTTTAGATTGAATAAATTAATTGAAATTAATGAATTTTAATTATTTTTAAGTCACATGTATACTCAAGTTGATTGACTGATTGATTAAATTATTCATTTACAATTATCAAATTCAACAATATCTTAGAAATAAATATCAAAAGAGTCTGATATAAGCCCACTAATGATAACATCTAATAAACCAGTAAATTCATTTAAATGTCAATATTCTACCAATTTTTTTTATCCAAGTGTATTTCCGACCAAAATCATCTATAAAGCATCAAATTTCCCTAATTATATCTGATTAATGTTATAAGAACGAAAAATATTTATTTTCGTTAACTTCCGCAGGATCTTTTAATTTATTATCAATAAGTTCAGCTTTCAGTAAAGCCAGAATCGATGTGAAACTTGGTGGTTTCGATTCCATATGCATTGGTACTTTAATTTCAATCAAATTATCTATAGAAAACTGCATTCCAATAACAGGATCTAGATCACATGCAGTTAAGTGTTTTTCAATTAACCTTTTTTCATAAACATGTTCTGATGATTTATTAAGAACTGGAACTTCAGGAATTTTCGTTGGAAACAGAACAATTTAAAACATTTTAAAGATTATTAGAACTGAATAGATTTCATTAGAATAGATTTCATCTTGATAAGCTTTCAAACTCCAACCGAAACTTTATTTTCCAAATCCCAAATCTTGACAGACGATCCAGTTGCAGCACATAGCCAATATATGTTTCGTGAGAAGATAAGTTCATTGATAATATCACATCTTTCTAAGGTATATAAATGTCTTCCTTCAGATAAATTCCATAACATTAAAGTTCCGTCTCATGATCCAGACAATGCAAATTGACCATCACTAAACATAATAATATCACCTTCGAATTCGAAATTCGCTCCAACTCAAACTCTTTTAAACAACATAAATTAAAACTAAAACAATTTTCAAAAAAATCAATCCATTTACATTAAATAATAAAATTACCCATTCCTCACGTCTGTGTGCGCACACTAGTATGACATAGAAGTTTAACAATAACGCACACACAGACACGACAAAAAACAAAATCAGCCTAAACAATATCCGTCTTTAAAGATTAGTATTTTATCAATAAGTACTCGTAAAAGATCCTATATACCTCTCAGACCAATAAGACTCCTTAAAATCCCTTTAAATGACTATATTTTTACCTTTTTTATCTTAATTCTTATTATTACAAATATTTTCCTATAAAACATCTAAAATCATTAACCCTAAACAATTTATAAAATCTATTCATAAAACAAATTATAATTAAATTTTTGTTCTAAATGTAAATCACCTTACTCGAAATTTAAAATAAAATAAATATTACTCTGGCAATTTTTTAACTGAGAATATGTTGCTGGCGAAATTTTGTCGTTAGACAACTCCAAAATGTTGTTTAAGTCGTTTTTAAACATTCTTTCCTGAATATAAGATTTCAAATTACAAGGGTCGTCTTTGAAGTCGAATTCATTTATTCTTTTAAATGCACTTTCAATTGAATGTTTTGAATCTTCAAGCTCATCAGCCAATACAACTAACCCCCTGTAACAATTAAATATTTCTTCCAACTCTTTTGTTATCGTTTCTTTAAAAATAGCCGTTTTCGCATTTTCGATCAATATTCCCTTTTGAGTTATTTCCTTGAAATGTAATTTTATTTCTGGCAGTATTTTAGAATAAATTAATGCAGCGCCAAGCCAACTTGACCATCGTGTTACAATAACATCTGGAATATTGCCTGCCTTAGAAAGAATTCTTTTATTTTCTTTATTTTTTGCCGTTATTGACTTAATCGCAGAAATCATATTATCAGCATCTTTGTAGTGAAGGTCCCATTGAAAGATTAAATTTATCTATTCAATAAAATCTTTATATTTCTTCAAATGATCATATTTTACTCTTAACTGATATTCAAACGATTTAATTTCTAGAAATCTAATTAAAATCACCTGATAAATCATAAATTTCCTCCAATAAAGATCAATTTTCTTTAGTTGTCAATGTCCTCTTTAACTCAATATTTCTCAACTTTTGTCATTGTCCACCAATAACATCAAAAATAAAGATAAAAATAGTTTAAAGTTGATATCAATCGCAATTATTAAATAGTTTTATTTTATTTTTTTATTTCATTATTTCTTGTGCGATATTCATGGGAATTTTTTTGATAATTATTATTTAATTATTTTTTGTAATTTCTTCTCATTCTTTTCCTTATATTCTGCACTTTTTGTCATAACTCCATCGTATGTAAATACGACCAAAAGTGATTCTTAATTTCTAATTTCATTAACAATTTCTTTTATTTATTATTCTCTTCTTTTCAAGTTTGCAAATTTTTTGAATGCGTTGTTTTTCCCTCAACTATGTTGGTGATTCTGACTTCTTGTGCCTATCGATTTTATTATACGTGTTTGTGCGCTACGTAATTTTTATAATTTGGTTATTATTGTTATTATTATAATTATCAAAATGATAATTAAAAAATCGTAATTTGACATTTTAAATCAATGGCAAGTATTGTCAAGTAAAAAATATGATTAAAAAAAGAAAATTCAAAAAAATCAATAAAAGATTATAAACTAATTTATAGTATCAACAAAAGATTAAAACGGAAAATTTTGAGTTAAGGAAAATAAAATATGTCATTCATTTTCGGGTAGTTAGTATTGTTATAAAATAATGAAATTGTTATTTAAAAGCTTTTTTATATAATTGTTGTATTTAAATATTTTAATTACATACTCGCACGAACTCACAATATATACACACATCCTCAACTTGTCCCGCTACCGTTTTTAAAGGAGACTGCTGAGCTCTTCAAGTGTCTCTAAGCTTGCATTTTACGTCATAATACAATATAAAATAGCCTACATAACATTAATAGTGCTACATTTGTCCTCAATGTGTTGTGCGCTTTACTTTGTATTATTTGATGTATAATCATTTGACTAAGTGCGGATCCCGTGATAAATATTTCAAATGTATTTAAACAAAGTCTTCAATTTTTAGGTTCTAGTCCAGCAAATCCTTTGGTCCAACATATGATAGTGCCGATCTTTTAAATGAAGTCTGAGAGAATTTCTTTACCTTTTGAAGATTTTGACCATTTGTTGTTAACCCTTGAAAGTATAAGTAAAATCATTAGATATGTTGAGGTTAGCGGAAAAACCAAAAAATTCATATATAAAAAGAAAGCATAACAAAAATGGGTAAAATCAATAAAAGTGCAAAATTAATTAAAATTTAATTAAAATCAAAAATCAATATTGAACGAGCGTATCGGGTATGGTTGAACGCCAAATTGATAGACGAATTCAGAAATTATAATAAAAATTTAATAATGTGTTCACAGGGCAAGTTAATGCGAAAAAACAAATTAATTAAAAATTAATTAATCAGTAATGGAAAACCCGAACTAATGTGAAGCCCGAGCCCATAGGAAACCCGAGCGCTGTAGGAAACCTGATGCGCAGTGAGACCCGAACAACAAGATAACAGAGAAAATATTTTGAGCCCTAATCAAGGGTAAACTAATTAAAGTAATTAAAAAACCTCAAATATTGATTTTGGGTCTCGGGGAAATAGTTTAGAGCGATTTTCTAGATAATTGGCCTCTCATGAACAGTATAAAAGAGAGCTCAGAAAGTGAACAAGCCGCCAGTTGGTTGAAGAAAAGAAAACTAGAAGTTCGGACAGAGTAGCAGGAAAACCTGTGAAGTTAGTATCAATTGAATAACTTAAATCGAACCTACCAGAAAGGAACATCTCCCATTGGAAGATTCATCCCTACGTGAGATTTCCCGTAGTATTGCAAGGTGCAAAAAGTGGTTGTATCAAGTGTGGTGGAATCAATAAACAGTGTAAAAAAAGTGTAATTGTATTAGTCTCAAATAAAGATTTGGTGTTGGGTGTTTAATTTATTTTCAAAGGACCTGAAGGAGTCAGACAGTGATACCGACTTGCACCAATACCCAACAGATAGACTACATACGACTCTATCTACACACAATAAATAGTGACCAAAAAAGTTTGGTAACACTTTGATTTAAACAAAAAATTTCTAACTCATTTGAAGGTTTGACACATCAGTGGTTCAAAACCTGAAAATCAAAATAGCACTCTTAGATAGAAGACAAAACAATACACAAACACAATAAAATATACACCATAAAAGGTTATTCTTAACTTAAGAACCCTTTAAATTATAAAATATTGTAAATTTTTTATGAAAAAATAGCAAATAAAAAAAATAGTACAAATTTCTAAAAAATTGAACAAAGGCAGGTGAAGATGTATCACTAAAAAATTTAAAGCAAAAACTTGTATGTTAAAAAAAATTCTATAGTAAAAAACTTTTAAAAATATTTTTGAAAATTATATAAGGAGAAAAAGGTTTCTAACATGAAAAAAAACTTCATAAAAATTAATTTTTTATTAAAGTCACATTACTAATTAAATGAATACAATTATAAAAATAATGTTTTTCACCGAGATAGAAAATGGTTTTAAATTACTTACTTTTGTCACAGTGACCGTCCGATCAATCTTGAAGTCATACCAAAATGTCTTCTAACTTATGAGGCTTCGAATGACATGTCAATTTGGTAAGTCAAACTTTAATTCGGCCAGTCTGTGCTCTGTGCTAGGTGTTTTACTTCGCCCTACTGTCTTACTAGCCCCATGATGGTACTATAATTGAGAAAATATAATTCTTCTTATATATTCAATAGTGACACTCATCATAATTTAGCAGTGTATCTATAACCAATAATTAAATAATCATCCTATTTTAACTGAATAAAATAAGATTTATCAAAAAAATGTCATACTCACACATATTTTTTTAACAAATGCATTTTAATGTGAATTGTTTAAATAAGTTATATTCATTTTTTTCGTGACTATTTAAGTTTTGTTTTCATTAGTTATATCTATAAAAACAATTAAAAGGTAATTTTATTAATAATGCTATATTCTATGAAATATTACAACATTTTTTAATTACTTACTTTTTAAATAAATTAACGTCAAATTTATTGACTAGTAAATTTAATTATCCTCATCGTAAATTGCTGTCCAATTTTGATTAAATGGTTAAAATGAATGAAAATTTGGATCAAATTTTCCAGTTGTTATCAGAGCACCAATTTACAATTGTTGATAATATAGTTGATGATTATAAGTGCGGCATTTGTAAATATGTTATTAATAATGCTCATCAGGCAATTTGTGGATGCAATTTCTGCATGAAATGCGTTAATCAGATAGTTGGAAATGACACCGTAAAATGTCCATCGTGCTATTTGGTAGATTTATCAAAATTAATACCCAATTATGATTTGAACATTGAAATATCTAATATAATAGTAAAGTGTATAAACGAAAATTGTGGTCATGAATGCCGGCTCAATGAAATGAATGAGCATTTGAGATTATGTGTAAAGAAAAGCGTAACCAGAAGATTCAACGATATTGAATATTCGTCTGAGAAATTGCCCGATAGTGAAATAACTGAAATTTCCGCATCGAATATAGAATTTATTGACAAGTTAACAAATGATATGAATGAAATTATAGAACAAATTAAAGAAACTAGATTAGAAATCGAATTATTAAAAGAAAAGGATAGGAAAAAAGATGAAGCAATTGAATCAATAAGAATTGATGTAAATAAGATGAAGGTAAATCAAATAAATTATTGTCTTAGTTGAGGATATTTTTAATAATTTAGAAAAGAAATCAAGATTTGAAAGTGTTAATGCTTCTCTAATGAATGATTAGGAGCATTCATGCATTTAATGGCTGCTCAATTTGTCACATCATCTTTTTATATCTGAATAAATTTTATTTCTTCATCTAATAATTATCATTGATATTTATTATCAATTTATTGAATTGTACATAATTAATTTTGATAGATTTATTATTTGTTTTATTGATTATTTATTATATAATAAAGTCGTGGTTTTAATGAAAGTACTACTATAACTTAGTAGTTATAAGCTTCCATCAATACATCAGATTATTATCGAAATCACAATTTTACAAGATTTGATTACATTAGAGGAGACCTGCGTAACATACGGCCCGTGAACACTTCTAGAAAGTTCTTATAAAAAGTTCGAAAAGATTGATATATTTGAAAAATAAAACTAATATATATTGTATATGAATACCACGAGTATATACACTATTAACTAACCATTCCGCCTCAACTGTTTTCTTTGAAATTTTTGTCTCTCTACGCTTCTTAAGTTGTGCAGGCTTGTGTTAAAGTTTGACCAAGAAAGAATTTACTCGGAGAAACTTCAGTATATCGTTTCCTTGCAATAGCAAGTTTCAATGGATTTCACCTTAACCAGATCTTGTTTTATTGATTTGTCTACTACTATTATCATTTTATTTCTTAACTTTCTTGCTTTTCATTTCAGTAATTAATAATAATATTCTTTTAAGCTAATTTAATTGTAATATTCTATACATATTCGGGAACAAAATCAGTGAGTTGCATATTTGAGTCAAGATATATTTGTGAACAAACACCTTCGAGAAAGAAAGTTTCAAAATATAAATATAAGAAAAGAATGACAGACGAAAACTTAGATGTTCTTAGAATTTTGCCACTAAAATGAATTCGATATTTAATAATATATCGAAAAATAGTTAGTATTTTTTATTTAATAATAAATAATTATTTATTACTACCCAGTTATAAAAATTTAAATCAGTACAAATTATAAATAAAATCTTTTAATTATTAACATTAAAACATTATTTTTTGACAAAATTATTAATTATTTAATTAATTAACCAAATAAATGAGCTGTTTGGTAAAAAAGGAATTTAAAGATAATTTTCGAAAATTAAAATTTCTATCATTAAACATTCATACAAACTCTTATTCAAAAAATCTATATAATTAATAATATAATTTTAAAATAATTTAGATTTTATTCTTTTTAAAATGTTTGATCTTCTCAACATTCCTAACTATTACCTTTTAATTTAAATCTTTAAGAGTTTAATATCCAGACTGCTTAAATCAGGCAATTTCGAAATTAATGGATTTTTAAAATTTGATAAATCATAAGTATACGTCGTATTTTATGTATATTATGATAGAAACAATTTCTTTACACTGAAGATATAGTTCTAACCAAGATCTATAGGCAAAATTGAAATTTTTAAGGCCCTGTAAAATAATTTTTTAATTAATTCAAAAACTAGGGCTTTTAGAAACTGCTAAAACATCTTCTAAATTATTTTTTAAATCCGGTTCAAAAGTTAACGTCATAATTCCAAGTATTTATTTAATGAAATATTGTATAATTTCCAAACAAATTTTCAGCGTTGAATAAAATATTTCAAAAAATCATTTAATAAATTTCGATATTTAAAATTTATTTATTTAAAAATGATCAGGTTAAAAAGCTTGTTTAATTTAAAAATTTAAAAATTTCAGTTTAAAAATTATTTTCAAAGTTATTTTAAATAGTCATTTTATCATTTAAATTATCATTTAAAATTATCTTAATAATTTTTTGAAATATTGTATTCTCAGCTGAAAACACCTCACAGTGGCAATTTTACCTTTAAACTCTATTGTTGGGGCATAGAGCATAACATAATGAGAAGCACTGGCTTAAATAGTTGATCCATGCCTGAAATTGACCTGTTATTGGTTTTAACGTTGTCAAGATAAAGGTAATAGCTTTATGGTCTGTCATCAACAAAAACTTTTCCAATACAAATAATGGTTGAAATTCTTTCAAAAATAATAAATTGACAGTAATTCCTTCCTTGTGATACAGTATCTTTTTCATGAGTGTTCATTGCATCGTGTCTTCTTTCATCCTTTTTTGACAAAATTGCACCTATATTGTGGGTTACAGGTAATCAAACATTATCTGCACTGTAATTGTCGGACACTCCTTGAGTTCACGGACTATCGATAGAAGATTTGTGTCGGATTTGCTCTGGTCCCTTAATTAAATTGTTTTCTCAACGCCATGACTCTTTCATCACGATCATCACATACGCACTCTAGCATTTTAAGTTCGTACACATGTACACACATATTCATGGGCGACACCTGTTGGGAACTAAAATATATTTATTAACTTATATTCATATCAGGTCAGTTCCCAAAAATTATCCCAAAATAATAATTAATAATAATTAAAACAATAGCATTAATAAATAATAAACACATCAACAAACTTATCGGGCACATAGTAAATGTTAAAGTGGAAAATGATAGAATTGATCATGCATATAGAAATGGTTAAAGGGTACGCCATCAAAACTTATTACCTCAAAGGTACTTGAACTTATTAGGACGACCCGGAAAACCATATTATATGCACATGTTATTTTACTAATTATAGGGCCCTTTGGACTCGAAGAAGTTCTGTGAATGAATAGCCTGTCGATTCGTGCACAACTGGGTATAATTATTAGTTTAGTCTAATTATCTTGGTCCAATAAGTGCAAAACTTGAAAGAAAACATATATTAATAATCAATAATTTCAATATATTCAAGATCCAAGATTCCAAAAATCTGAAATGAATTGCAATTTTCAAAAATTTTTCTTATTTAACTTCAGTACAGAATATCGAATGGATCGATTTATTTTCTATAATCATAAACATGTTGGTTACTTAGGGGTGTGTCATTTTAAAGTTCAAATACGTTAGGAGTAATCATAGGTATTCACTCGACTCTTTCCTAAGCACCTCCATGACTATTGTACTTTAAACCATTTGTATACCCATGGTAGTAGCCATGTTGGTACTGTATACAGTGATTGAAAACCCATGAGCAGGTGAGCTCTATTGCTAAAACTACTCCTCATGATATTTTCATTTTCGGGTTCTGGACTGCCGATAGAAGGTATTACGTCATTATTCACTATCTATGCTGTTGTTAGATTATTTGTGATTCTCAATTACGGGTATTTCCAATTGTTCTTTTCTAAAATTTTGCGCAGGGATCCGCCCTTATTTTCCATCTAATAATTATTGTTATACACTTCCTATAATATTCAAATTATCCTTCAAAAAATTTGAGCAGGGATTGGCCCTTATTTCCAAGTTAATCCACACTTCCCATAATGTTTAAATTATTCTTCAAAAAAATTGAGCAGGGATCGGCCTGTATTTGTGATTCTAACATATATTCCAATAGAAATACTTACGGCGACAGACCAGTGAAGAAGCCCCCCGATCAAGTCGCGTGAATCTGAAAAACCAGCGGACATACTCGCAAGAGGAACAACTAGTGTCCCTTAAGCTGTGGCCTACTGGATCCCAGTTCCACCGTAACTACTAGTCAAAATTAATAAATGTAAAAGTTGAACCGAATAAAAATTATTATTTAAAACTTAAAAACCTAATGAAATTAAACAATTAAAAAGAACAAAAACAAAAAAAAATTAACTAAAACTAAATGTAATACAAAGATTTATTAACTTTTAAAAATTTACCTAAAAATTACAAATTAACAAATAAAATTACCACATCCAATACCACGATGGCATAAAATCGAAAATTGAGAGCACTGCCTGAAGAACGATTTGATGTGTAAATCTGAAAAACCGCATTCTCTGCTACTATATCCAATTAGAATGCGAGGCAATTCCGATTAATTTTTGCATGCATGCGTGAATGTGTGCAATTGTTTATTTTTTAATTAATCAAAATTCTATTTATTAATAATTTTTAAGATTTATTTTTATAATTCTGTAATTTAAATAGTTTTTGCTAATTTTAATTTAGTTTTACAAGTTTTTATAATTTAAATAAGTTTAGTTAACTTTATTTTAGTTTCATTGATTTAAACAATCTGATTTTATAAATTTTATAATTCATTTAATTTTTCTACTTTTATTCTACTTTTTATCATTTTATCAGTTTACTAGATATTTTTTTTTAATTTTAAATTTATTTATTTAACAATTTTTCATATTATTAATTAATTTATTACCCATTATTTTATTTATTATTATTTTATTTTTTTGTTGTTAGCTATTCCGAATGCGATATTTCTCCTAACTGTGTTAGTGATCGCTACCTTTTTTTGCGTTGCTTTATTTTATTACCCGGTCTTATTTATCATCAATGTGTTATGTACTTTAATTTGTATTGATTGGTGTTCTAATTTAACTTGGTGCGATTTTTATGTTATATATTTTTGATTCATTAAAACAAGCTCTCAATTTTCGGTTCTAGCCCAACAAATAGGATGGTGTAATATAACTTCATTTCAGCTTATTGTCGACCCCGAATTCCAAGGTAGTTAGCGCTGCAATATTTAGTAAACAATGAATTGCAACGAAATTCATCGACGGAAACCGGATCTAATAACCTACGTCATATCTGGAGTAATTACTGTTAGCTCAATGATTGTCAATAGAGGTTGGTGTTATTTCCATTATAGTTGTGCATGAAGGGCTCTCGACAAATTTAACATAATAGCAACACTCGTGAATCATTCTGATTTATGCATGTCAATGATCTTGATAAGTACTTTAATATTCGTCCAATTATATGATGCTATTATAAATCTCTATTTAGGTTATTTAACAGTCTTCGCAACATTTTGATTGGTTTGGAAATTTTGAAACGATTGATAGCAATCACTTATCCCACATCAAAAAATGAACAGTAATAATGTTATCATATGTGTAGTCATCAACACGGTGGAAACGACCTATATTTGATTAACTCCGATTGGTCGTGATTTCACTTATCTTAAAGGTACTTAGTAAAATATATGATTTTAACTTTTGTTGATATCTTTACACAAATCCAAATGTTCAAATATACCTTTTGTATTGTCTAGGTGAATTGTGATAGAGTGGTCCTAGCTCTTGCGTGCCCCTTATTGTTTAAAAGGAGAAGATTAAAATTGGAAATTTATACTGTCAGAAATCCATCCCATGCTGCATAAGTTGAATATTAATGCAATGATTCGAAACCTCCAAGTATGGTTGGTGTATACAATATTAAATGCCATTCTCGGTATTTTTACCAGCTAGGTATGAATTCTGTAATTAATAACAATGCCTTAATTGGTAATTTTCATTGTCAGGAAACGTTCAACAGTGAAGGATACTTATTTGGAAATGAAACATGTTATCATAGCTATGCCTCGCAATTGATCAGTGCAGAAATATCCCAATTCCTAGTAAACCAAACCAATTTCTGTTATTTATATTATTTATATTCCACTCAAAGATCTATGTATATTTCAAGTGCTCTACAGCTGACAGACGTTGAATGGTTGGAAATTTATCTCGAACATCTGAACAAAATCGTGGGTGATCAGTTATGTATTCCATCCTCCATCATATTCATTTTATAATACAAACTTTAGCGCTATATTTATTGTAGGTTATTATTTCACAGAAATATTGTAGGAAGACATTATGAAATTGTCATTTCAATGTTATTATAGATGAATAATATTTGTATTGTCCTTATTCGTAATTAAAATTGATGTTAGAAAACCTAAATAAAATTGAAATTTTTATGCGATTTTTGATTTTCTATTACCATTAATTGTTAGAACCTTGTTAATGAATAGTTGGATTAATATAGTATTCTACATCGACACAATCATCATTTAAGGACGATAAACGTAGTAAGTTTTTGTGAGAATTCATAAATTCGTAACGACTCTGCCAATTACCACTGAGGAGATTACCCCACAACTCTATAGTGTGAACCATGTAATCTATGACGCCCTCTGGTATAGTGAAGTCATTTTTCTGCATGTTGGGTCAGAGACCCGTGATCGTTGAGGGTTGTGGACCCAACAACGAGAAAGTGCATAGGTGGAGGGTTGGCTAGGATCTCGCTCCAAAATCAATGATAACCGACGATCTCACTCAAACCTACACCCCTGTAGATAAATGAAAAAGTGATCATAAGGTTTAAACAATAATAATTTATAATTCACAACAAAATCGTCCTTATTTCCAATCTTAGAAAAATCAAATCAAAATTTTGGTATAAGAGTAAGCATTGAAAAGTGACAGTTTATATACCCTATTTTGGTGTGCAAGTATGCATGCGTGCAGTGATTCAGTAAAACAAATTTGAATTATTTTAATTCTAGAACATTCGATTTTTAATTTTTATCGATTTTGATGGCGATTTTTTTGCAAGAATTTTTGTCTTTTATTTTTTAAATTTTATTTTTGAATTATTTTTTATTAAATTTGCCTCCATGATGGATTTCCGCATTTTCAGAACATTCCATGCTAAATTTAAACTATTTCTTATTTTTAAATTCTTTTTTGTGAATTCTTTTCTAAAATGTTTATATTTTAAACTAAATTATTAACTTTTTATAAATTTCATATTGGGTCGTTTGGCGGCTATGATGGATTTCGCCATTTTTTATGGATTGTTCTGGATTTTTATTCAAAATTTTGATATAATTTTCTTTACGTAAGATTTTATGAAGATTTTCTTTAATTTTCTTTTTAATTTTTACTAATCCTCTTTATTCGAATTTGTTTTTGTTGTTTTATGTCTTTCGGTTATATTTGATTAAGTTTTCGTGTAATACTTATTGCTCGTGTTTTATTTTATTTTTAATTCTGATGTTTTATTTTTGGGTATATTATCTCTCTATTATCATTGTTTACTTGGTGTTTTATATATTTGTATTTAAGTAAGCTTAATGCTGGGTATGTGTGTTGTGTACTGACACATTTCGTCCCTTTCCTAACTTTGGGTTTAGAAATCAGTTCTAGCCCAATATATAGTATCGAAGCTCACATCTGTGCCTAATATAAATTATTTTCTGAAGTCTGCGAATACCAATACGGGTGCCTTTGTTGATGCTTCTTTCATTTCTCCAAAAGCTTTTTCACAAATCTCTACACATTATTTTCTCATTATTTTTTCGACATATAGTTTCTAATGATCTCTCCTTCTTTGCATAATTTATGAACCGTCGATAATAATTGCATATACTCAAATAACTTCTCAGATTCTTTTCACTTTTTGGCTTTTGAAATGATTTTATAACTTTTACCTTACCTTGGTCTATTTGCTTATCATCTTGATTTATTAGATGTCGTAGAAACTTCATGAAATATTTAACATTTTTCTGGATGATTTAAGTCCTGCATTTGTGATTTTCTCAAGCACTCTTCCAAATACGTTATAGTATTTTTCTCCAGTCTTTGGAAATATTAATATTCAATATAAGTACACCATCACTTCATCTTTTCACAAATCTTTTAATACTTTCGTCATCAGTTACTAAAACTTCCCTGGTACTACTGCGAAAATAAAGAATACAGTATTGAAACCTAACTGTTTTTCTTTTGTTGGAAATGACGTTTTCTCTTGACTCTTTATTCAGTTTCACTTGGTAGTAAGCATGCCCCAAGTCAATCAAACTAAAATATATGGAACCATGTAAAATGCCTATGATTTCGTCTACATTTGGCAATGAAAATGCTCGTCTTTCCGTTGGTGAAATATAGGCAAAGCCGGATGTCTTTCCCCCTTTCTTTCATACACACACTAACAGTATATTTTAAGATGAATTACACTTCCTAACAATTTCATTTCTTTCTAGATTTCTTATTGCTTCTTCTATTTGTTCCCCAAGATTTATTGATTGACGTCCTGGTCTTATCATTATTAGTTCTCAATTAGTGATGATCTTATATTTAATTCAATCAGTGCATTTGATATCACATTTATCTACATTAAAAACATTCTTATTTTCCTTAAAAATTTCTAAAGTCTGTTATTTCGAGTAACGTTTAAAATTTCAACCACATGTTTTAGTCCTTCGTTCTCCGTTCTAGAACGTTCCGATCTGGCTTCTTTTCACAAATATATTCTCTACGAGTTTCCTCTTTTTTCCATATACATTTCAGTTCTATATCAAATAACATTTGTAGTTCTACTCTAATAATCTCTTGTATGATATTCCTTGCAAAATGAATGCTACTTATTTTTAATTTACTGTTCGCACATCTCAACAATTCATTTGTAACTGCTATTTCGATATTTTCTAAAATGAAGATCACCAATTTAGCCATCACATTAACTCGTTCTCCTATATTCATTAAACAGTCTATTGTTTGCCTAGGATATTTAATGTTGTACTCGGCCAACCTTACATTTTAGTAGATGCCATTAGTGGTTTTTTTTTGTTCTTCTACTCAATAAAGGTTTTGCACTGTTGTATCTTTTACAATTTCATTATAAGAACTTTTTTGCCAATTTCACCACTGGTTTATTTCCATTGAATTTATTAAAAAGAGCTTGAAGACTATAAATCAGTAAATGTATCGATGATTTTTGATATCCAAGAATTTTCGGTACTGCCTTTTTCAAGTGAAATTCATTTGAAAAAGGCAGTTCCGAAAATTCGTGGATATCAAAAAACATCGATACATTTACTGATTTATAGTCTTCAAGCTCTTTTCAATAAATTTTACAATTTCATCAATACATAAGTTTTCCAATCAATCGTTGTATGGTGATATATTCGAAGATACCAATCCTGCTAACCCAGTGTTGGGCTAAAAAGTGAGACTCAAACAGAAAATAAAATAATATAACTATATGAAAAGGAGTAACACAATAAATAACCAAAAAATACTTTAAAAACAAAATAAGTACATTCGTTAAAAAATAAAATAGACATAACAGCAAAATAAATAATAAAAATAAATAAAAGAATTAAAATAGAATTAAAAGAATTAGGAAAGACATTTAAATACAGATAAAAGTGGAAAATGGCACCAAACGTATCCATTTAATACAAAAATTTAGAAAAATTAATATAATAGAAAGAAAAACATGAAAAAGAAGACGAAACTAACAAAAATACATTAATTTAAATTAAATCAATTAATTTATGACACCTCGATTTTGATTGGTCCGCAAATTTGACAATTAACTATATAAACACCGCATTGAAATGAAAATTTTAATGTTGATTTATAAAGAATTTAGGTAAGACACATTAAGTTTAAAATATGCAGTGTTGATTTATAACGAATTTAGGAATTAGGTACCAACTACAGCTCAGCAGATCACTCGGAAGTCACAGTCTAAATCGATTCGAATATATCTAGGAATCCAAGGAAAATCGAAAGGAATTTTGAGTAAATTTAAATAATCGATGATCACAGGCTGGAATGTTGGAATTTCCAAATAATCAAAACAATTTGCGAATTATAATTTGGAATATTTGGAGTAATTAGATATGATAAATCACCCCTTTAGTTACACTAGATCATCGTCGAGAAAAGTCAGAATAGAACTGCCAAGATTAATAATTTTATTTTTTTCAATGACTAATAATTTTGGGGTTGAATAATACTCGTTATCTTATTAAGTTTTCGTTTGCCTTGGCCAAATTGGGTGTAGATTGAACAAATTAAAATATCTTTTAAGTAACACGCTCAACTTAGGGTCAACATATTTCTACAGGTTACAGGTAATCGAATGTTTGTTATTTAGTGCTGTTTCCAGCGTAACCCCAAGATACAACATTAGTTGCCGCTTGATACCCGTTGAGTAATCATCGTTGGTACTGTATCAAGTGGGTGAGTACTCGCAAAAAGTGAGCGCACTAAGAGCACTATAATTGTCGAGTACTCTATGGGTTCACGGACTGCCGTTAGAAGGCATGTGTCCGATTTACTTCGGTCCCTTATCGAAATTGCCTTCCCAAACACTCCTATGCCAACCACCTTGTTCTCAACAATCACAAGATTCAACCTCATGCACATCAGATGGTTATAATTATTTATTTAGTCCTCACAATTTGACAATATATGTTCTACCCCAGGAGGGTTCACACACTCAATCACACCTCAGGATAGTGGAGCTGCCTCCGACTCTTTTAGCTTTTCCTGTTCGGCCAGCCAGGCTCTTTTCAATTTCTCTCGGGTATTCCGCCCTAGCCGTTTGCGTTTTGGCTTGCTTGTCTGGACCGGTGGATATATCTTTGCCAGCTCCACGGGTAATGGGCGAATCTGCTCTTGGAGGGTGTCCTGAATAAACCTTTCGTTCAGCTTGACCTCGAGCGTGCGCACCTGTAACTTCAGCGCCCGTATTTCAATTTGATCCTGCTCCGACTGGGTCTGGAGTTGCAAGATGTGTGATGTTCGCTTTTTCATCTCGGTCGGGCTGAACCAGGTGCCCTCGAGTTCTCGGCACTTCACTTTGACTCGGACTCGGAGGTCTGCGGCTTGTTGTTGGGCCTGATCGCGGTCCTTGCGTAAATTTTCGAGTAATTTGAACACTGAATGAAGACAATAATAAAATTCTATGACTCTCTTTCATGTACGTAAAAGACGATTCGTTTAATTTCATCATAAAATTATTAACTGGGTGTTGGAATGGGGTCGCCTAAATCACAAAGATGCACTATAATCAATAAAGCCAATCATTTGACAACGAAATAATTTATTACATGAGATACAAACAAAGAGGAAATATAACTAAATAAAACAAGTCAAATATTTCAATACAACTTATAAATGAAGAGGAATTG
Organism: Schmidtea polychroa; assembly: GCA_959609185.1. Lineage (NCBI taxonomy): Eukaryota > Metazoa > Platyhelminthes > Tricladida > Dugesiidae > Schmidtea > Schmidtea polychroa. Next base: position 80,007 of record CAUHTR010000945.1, on the reverse strand, counting down.
TCGATAGGTCATACTGGGTTCTTACGGGGCCTCCCTCGCTTCCGTGGGGGCGCTTCTGCATCCTCCAGCTCTTCTAGAGGCACTCCTTCTTTTTCGGCCCGGAGATGGAGCTCGATCTTTTTCAGCAGCATTTGGGCAGCCTCCACTTCGATGGCCGCTCGATCGCGGGCCTCCCGCAACAAGTCGTTTGTGGGTTCCGTCATCACCCACGCCGGGGCGTCGGGCCCTGGGCCACTCCGGATAATCGGGCCGTAATTATCTAAGTCCAGCCCTCGGTTCCAATCATGAATTCGGTACCAGATGTACCGGGACCAGAGCCGTGTGATCATTTGTCTGTATTCTTCTTCGTCGGGACCGCTTGCTTGAAACATTCTGTTATTAAATAAGTATAATTAATGATAATGGTCTCTTTCGTTTTAATGCTTCATCTTTCCTAGCCCACCGTTCGGCTAGGTCGGAAAATAGTAGATCGGATAAGTAGTTATGCTCAGATTGTGAATGAGTTCGTGTCGTAAGTTAGACAGCAAATTTATAACAAAAATATTAGATAGTAATTTAGGATTTAATTATAATCACCATATAACTTCAACCTGGAAAAATCAAAGGGAAACTTCCTAGTAATACTTTTATTACGACAAATTTAGCAAACAAAAAATAAATTTGTATTTTGTTTGTGGTTGTCTTATCCGTAACGCTCGGATCTTTTAGTTTAATTTTTATTGAAAAATGAACACGGATTTGGTTGTTTTACCAATCCAAAATTGTTATGTAATTATTTGCGTCATGGCGCATAATTTAATTACAATTGTATTTAAGCTGAATTATTATAATTCGCTTATATTATTTTAATTTCGTTAGCCTCAGAGAAAGATTTCGCTGGCGAACGGGTTTATTGTTTGAACTGCGTTCCAATACTCCTTCGTAAAAATTTTCTTTTAAAAAATTTCTTTTTCAGCTTTCAGGTATATGCCTTTCCAGTCAAGTTCCTGTACGAAAGTTGGTCATATTTACAACCTGCCTCCTACGAAAAATTTTTATTAATGACGCTACGATGATTCTAATTCTTGTCGGCATTTACGGTATTTTACTTTATGGAAATTTGGTCATTTATTTATTAATTTATGAACCATACCAACACATGTTTTATATCGTTACTGTTAATTTTATAAGGAACTTAGGGTATCATTTATCATTATATATTCGATGTAGATTAATAATTTATGTTTGGACGACATTATGTTTGGAATTCCTATTCCTGGGATCAATCATACTTTATGTTTTATAGAAAATCAGAGTCTCAAGTGACTTTTAAAGCAGGCCACCGCTGGATCATTGTAGGTCAAATACTACTTCTTCTTCTGATGTAGTTATCTTCAAAATAATCTAACAATTGACTTTACCTTCCACAATCATCTTTGATAATTTAATAATTGATATTATAAATATCTAATATTAGATAAAACATTGTCGTATATTGAAATCTTAATATAAACTTATAATTTATAGTTTTATATTATAATACACGATTTAAGGGTAATATAAGTTTTTAACTGCATTTTATAATGTAAAATTTTAGTTTACAGTTTAAGCGTTAGTGGAGTATATATTAAGTAAAATATAAAGTCATAGGGTATGATTATATATTTATAAATTATGATTTTAACTTGGAATTTGATGGTACTTTATGATTTGATATTTATAAATTATAATTCTGGGTTTAAAAATAATTATATTTTGTGATTTGGGATTTTATCGACACAACTCCATGGCAGAACCATTGAAGTGGACGACCTCCGATGACTGAACAAAAAAACTATAATAGAGATAATGCGTGTCTGTATGTGAAATGACTATAATTGTTTAAAATGTAGTTGAATGCATGACTGATCAGAGACGCAGATGAATCCATGTGTCTCTGAACACTCTTACATTCAATGAAAGTTAGCATAAATTAAATAAAAGAGACATTATTACCGAACTTAGATTATATAACAAATGTAACGCATATAACAAATACAATTCAAAAAAAATCTTACTATTATTCCGAAGTTTATAGCAAAATAAAATTTGGCATAAAGAGTGTTTTTGTGACTAAAATGCGTCGGTATATATACTTATTTTTGTGTGTGCAAGTACACGTGTATGTATTGATGCATTAAAACAAACTCGAATTCTTTATTCTAGAATTTTCTATTTTTGATATTTTTAATGGCAATTTTAGTGCCATAATTTTTGTTTTTATTTTTAAATTTTTATTTTTTAATTATTTTTTGCTAAATTTACCTCCATGATGAATTTGGAACGGTTCCAGAACATTCCATATTAATTTTAATTTAATTTTTATTTTAATGATGTTTTTCCTAATTTCTTTTTAAGAATTTTTAATTTTATGACTAATTTATTTATTTTTGATAACTTTTATTGCTCTATGTGGCTTTTATGATGGTTATCGCCATTCTTATGAAATGTTCTGGGATTTTCTAGAATTTCTTACTGTTTTACCATCTTTCTAAGCTATTCGAGTCTGTTTTTGTAATTCTGTGTTTCTTTGCTATTTTTGAGTTAGATTCTTGCACTACTTCTTGCATTTGTATCATATTATTTAATTTCTGTGTTTATATTTTTTGTTGTTTTTTCTCTTAATTAATATTGTTTATTTGATGAATTATTTTTTTAACTGAACTTATTGCTGTTTGCGTGCTATGTACCCACGCACTCTAGTCACAAGTTAGAGTTTTTGGGTTTAGAAATCAGTTCTAGCCCAACAATAGTCTTGTAGTCTATTCAACTTATGACCGAATTACGTAATTATTAAATATCTATATAGACTTCTCCATCTAATATCATTTCTCCATTTAATATCATCTAACAAGCGACCCTCACTCAATGGTTATTAGAGTTCGCCGACTTACTGTTAAATTTTATAGTTCAATTAAATATTGTGTAAATTGCTCAATCAATTATCAACTTAGATAAATAACATTTTTATTTATATTTAATGAGCCCAAAGGCTAACATTGTCAACAATGCGAATTCTCTCTTGCATGAATGTATGAGAAAATTGATTCTTTTCTTTTAAATGTTGTTTAATGATCATGGGGAGTGATTCCTAAAGAGTATTCATAAGAGCTGTTTCATAGATTACTGTCATTACTTGTCTATTCCAGGAATGTCAAAGAATCCATCAACCACGACGCCTCTCCTGGTATGTTTCTCATGCGCCGACAAAAACTCGATCATCAAAACGCTACGGACCGAAATTGGTCTCCTGAAGAAGAAGACCGATCATCTCGAAGGGACGTATTTATATTTAAACAACACAACCCCTAAGCACCAACTCTACCATTAACTGCAGATATCTGAATTTTGTTTTTGCCACTGCAGTTAATTTCTTAACACATTAATCACAGCTGTACTCGTCTTAATACAGGCCATTTAATTAATTAATCGTTTATAACCAGTGTAAATTCTGTAAAATCGAATATTTTTTATTAAATTTTATTTTCATGCTATAAGATATCTTAATCAAATGTAAGAAACAATAATTCATTAAATTTTTAAAATAAATTACTTAAATAACATTGATATTATATTTATTAACATATAATCAATTATATTCACGTATTTTTTATCTGAACTCATTATAAAATTTCAAGAACAAAATTAAATTAATTTCATAAATTATTAATTCTAAATAACATATGTTCAACAATTTTGTTTTAAAATATAAATATTTGTAATTTCAATTCGTGAAATATTTAAAACATAAATTTTAATTAAAATTTTATCTAACATTGGAAAAATGAAAAATTATTTTCTTATGATTGATGCACTGAAGAAATATAATTTTCAATTTGAATCATCAATATCATTAGATATTACTTGCGTTGTCTGCAAGTATTTGCTGAAGGATGCATGTCAAGGTCCTTGTGGGTGTTTGTATTGTTTGCAGTGCATTGAAAAATATCTCGAGGATAATAAAAAATGTTGTCCTGGAAATACTCCCTATTGCACAGGAGATGAAATTATAATCGGGGTTAATATTAATCGAGATAATAGTGCCAATAGAAAAATCGGAAAACTGAAAGTTAAATGTCCGAATAATCCGTGTGAGTTTCGTAGTGAACTAAGAGAAATGTGTGATCATTTGAAAATCTGTGGAAAAACTGAGCTTTGTTGCCCATACAGAGAACTTGGTTGCAGTATAACTGTAATGGCAAACACAGAATTGCTGGAACATATCCAACTGGATTCTCTTCTGCATAATAAGATGATAATTTCATGGATGATTAATATGAGAATGGAAATGATGGCACAAAAGCGATTAGAAAGTCTCGAAATTAGAGTTTCACGGATTCTATTAGACGTTACTCATGATAGCGAAAAGAAACAAGTAAATAATTATAATCCGGAAATACTCAATTGATCCTTTTGCCAGTTAGTTATCGAACAATTGCGGGAGCAATTAAAATCCGCCAAGAACGAAAACAAAGATCTCAACAAATTGATTTCCCAAATGCAAGGAGAAATTTTCCACCTGAAAAAATCGATTTCCCAACAGAGCGAATTGGCGGATTCGAGTTTTCGCCAGTTAAAATCCGAACTCGAATCGTTGAAATCAAGAATTCCTCCAGCCAATCAAATCGTGAAACCGACCAATATTATGATGAAATTCGACATCCCCGTCAAACTGGCATCAGTGAAAAGCGAGAAATGTTTGAATTCACCACCAGGAGATCTTGATCAGACTGCAGCCGTCCTCGAATGGCTAATCAGTGATCTCAGTCGGCTGCGAATGAATCGGGAGAATCTTTGCAGTGATTGGTTTAATTCCAGCTTGCTTGATTACAAAATGCTGCTCTGCTTGAATCCCGATTCAAATCGCATCCAACCAGCGATGCAGATCACATTCAATGTTTACGAATTCAACGCTGCATTAAGTCCAGCGCTTTGGCCGTTTTCTGCCCACGTCAAGCTGTCAATTTGCAACCAATCGCAGTCGGGAATGACGCCACCAGTCGGCTCTGGATGTCAGCAGATTGACCGGCACGTTAACGCTGACAATCCAATTGCAACATTGACAGTTGATCCGCTGTGCAAATTCGATTTCCTTTATTCTGATTTGCAGTCGATTGGGATTGACATTTCTCTGCCTATTATCATCCGATGCGTTGTCGACAGCTTCAATTGCCACATCAAGCATTGATTTTCATTGCTTTACGCCAAGATTTATTATTTTTTGTTCTTTTATGTAAATAAATTTCGCCGACAGTCTTGTTGAACTCATTTATCGGTTATTGAAATTGATTCCAAGGACCACCAGACAATTATTATATCTTGTTAATTATCTCATAAATGTCATTAAACAAATCCTCCATTTTTACCAAATTTTTCTTGATCGTTTATATATTTATTTTATATATAAATAATATATATTTATTTTTATTGTGATTTAATTTCGGTTCATACATATGGTAATCATTTATTAATTATATCATAACTAAATTCAATTCTGATCACTGATATATAGACGTTAGAAATCTTATATTTAATAACAAAAAATAGTTTTAAATAAATAGTAAATATATTTAACGTCTCATTTATTCATTCTTATGTTTATATTATACAAACATCATTAACCAATACGCTTCCGCTCACTGACCGCATTCACGCACAATTTCATTTCAACCAGCCAATGACAAGTTTACTCTTAAAATCGAAAGAATTTTTATTATCTTTAAATTGCAAGTTTAATCAACGAATGATTTAAAGAAATAAATTTAACCTACTCAAACTCTTCGTTTTCATATAATGGTAATTCGAAAAACCTACTAAATAATTAAATGAACCCAAAGATAAATTTCAAATGCTATTTTGTGATAATTTCAATTAATTATTCATATCAATTGTCAAATCCGAATTCAAACTAAAACTAATATGAAAATGTGCAACCTAGATTACGTCGTAATGAAAAGTTACATAATGATTACATTTGTCGCATTGAAACTATTAGTGCATGATGACATCATTAAGATACTGCTATAATTCGTATGTAAATTTATGAATTAGGATTATTATGATTATTACATTTGAAGATTATTATGACCATTAAAACATTCAATTCATGATGATGTCATAATTTTGAGATATGGTTATGCAATTAATATTGAAAATGTTACGTATATTCACCTCCAGGGATAAGCATATAATTTGAAACGACATTGAATATAATTCTTTCATAAACAATTTTTGTTAAATGAATTTTGATCAGTTAAACATTGAATAAAATTCAGGTGAAAGTTGATCATAATTTAATGGTATATAATATATATGGTATATATCTATCTCCATGGTTCTTTCTTTAACAATATATTAATTACCCTTAATGTATGAAATATGAAGTCCTGAAGGTTCCCAAAGGCTTTAAATATTCTGCAATGTTATTGGTTACGTAATTATATTGTTTAAATTTAAAAAATAAGAAATAGTAATTTTTGATGTAATAAAAATAATGAAATTAAAAATTTAATATCTAATTGTATTTTTATCAATCTCCACTTTTCAAACTATAAATTGCCGGTTCCCAGTAGAGGCGGTAACGCCAAATAATGGGCACTGAAAAGGACATTTCTGGCCGAAGACATTGATGAGGTGTTGAGGAAAATAGCGCCACATGAGCAATACTCCTAAGAACACTGAAAAGTCTGATTAACACTGAAACTCTTTTAACACTTTTTAAATGATTGTCAGTCTTAGAATAGCTGTAATTAGTGTTTCTTCTCGAGAATTTCTCAAAAAAAATTGTAATATGTTTTTTATATTTTTTCGAGCATATTTTTTTAACGTGTAAATTCAGCATGTCTGGGATTTTACGTCTCTATTAAACATAAAAAGGATAGTATAATGTAAGAACTCCAAGGACACTTTCAAGGTCATCCTAATGTCCAGATCAAATATATGTCAATTTTTATTTATTTATTTTTTATTTTATTTATTTATTTATTTTTTAAATAATTTTTAATTAATTATTTAATTATTCATTTATTTTATTAATTAATTAATTAATTTATTTTTTAAAATTTTTTTTAATTTTTTTTTATTTTTTTTTTATTTAATTTTTTAAAAATTTTTTTCAATTAATTATTTAATTATTTATTTTTTTAATTAATTATTTAAATATTTATTTATTTTTTTAAAATTAATTTTTAATTAATTATTTATTTTTTATTTACTAAAATAATTTACCTTTCTTTCCTGCCAACATGGCGCGTAAAATTTGATTTTGTTCTGTGTTTTGCCGAAGACGAAGTTTGTTTTGTTCCATCTTATTTAAAAGAATTAAATTTGGAAAATTAGGTAAATTGGGTAAATTGGGAAAACAATCTCGTGAAAGGGACCAAATCAAATGGACATAGGCCTTCTATCGGCGTCCGTGGACCCAAATTGAGTGTTAGACAATTTTAGTGTGAATAGCTCGCTCACATTTTAGTTGGCACTCACCCACTTGATACAGTACCAACGTTGATCACTCAACGGGTATCAAGCGGTGCGACACCATTGTATTCTAGGTTAAATTGGAAACAGCACGAAATGGTAAAATGTATGCTTACCTGTAACCCACCAATAATAATTATTATTATTAGAAGCTGCTAACACATCTTCTAAATTATTTTTAACCACTTAATGTACGTGCCCGTGACATATACGGGCGCATCTTACTGGAAATTTTGTACGCACCCGTGATATAGACGGGCGAACATTATATTTACTTATGATATTTAAGTATAGCGTGTTTATAACGTGTTGTTTGAATTGTTTAATTATTTAATTTTTTTGAATTACTTTCTTTATTATATTATTTTTATTATATTATTACACAAAATTCAAAATAAATGTGTACATTAAGTGGTTAAAATCCGGTTCAAAAGTTAACGTCATAATTCCATGTATTTATTTAATGAAAAATTGTATAATTTCCAAACAAATTTTCAGCGTTGAATAAAATATTTTAAAAAACCATTTATTAAAATATATTTATTTAAAAATGATTTACTAATATAAGGCTTATTTTATTTTTTAATTTAAAAATTTCAATTTAAAAAATTCAATTTAAAAATTATTTTAAAAGTTATTCTAAATAATCATTTAAAATTATCTTAATAAATCAGTGAAATATTTAATTCTCAGCTGAAAACACCTCACATCCCCCTTCTTTAAAAAATTTCTTCATTTTTTCAACATTTCTTTGAAGCATTTTCCCACTTTGGTCTTGTAGCAGATATCGGCGATCATGGATCTTCTGCATTATTCTGTATGTCCCTTCGTATCTTTCCTTGTTTTTCGTTCTTGATTTGACTTTTACCAGAACCTTATCTCCAATATTGAATGATCTTTTTATTTGCGTTGTTTCTCGTATGTCTTCTTTTTGTGAAATCGGTGTTTTACTATGAAATTGTTCTCGTGTTATTTTTCTTCCATATATTACTTCTGCGGGACTTCACCCAATTGATTTCTAAAATGTTGCATTCATGGTAAATTTAATCTCTGGTATGATCTCTGCCCAATCTGTTCTACATTTTTCTTTTAATGATCTATTGTTCTATTGTCTTATTGTCCTGAATTGACGTTCTATCACACAATTTGTATTATGGTGTTATCTACTTGAAAAGCATTGTGTAATTTCCATTGATTTTTCTTCCATCGTCTTAGATTTAAATACTTTTCCACAATCTGTATGAATTTCCTTTGGTGCTCCAAATCTAAGAATCCATTTTTGTAGTATTATTTCCTTCACCGTTTCTTCATCCTGTTTAGCGACAGCAGTCAGAGAGATATATTTGCTAAATTGATCAATCATTGCGACTATATAAATATTCTTTCTGAATGTTTCCTGTAATGGGCCACATATATCAATGTACACTTTCTTCCACGGCTCCTCTGCTTTAAGTTTTATTCTCTCTTTCTTCATCTTGGTTGTCATAATTTTCTTTCTTTGACATGCCTCACATTGTTCAATTGTTTCTTTTATTGATTCTTTTATGTCTCTCATATAGTAATTGTCCGCTAGATATTTTGTCACTTTTTCTGCTCCTGCGCGTGATAGAAAAATATGCATACTCTTTATCATTTCTTGTCTTTTGTCTCTAGTTATCCATATCTTACCCTCTATTGTTTTCACCACGTTGTCTACCAGTATAAATTTCCAACTTGAACCCTGTGCTATTTCCTTTTTTATTTGTTCTATTTCTGTATTATCTTTTTGCCACTTATAATCTTCAGCTTTTTCCATCGTGTTTATTCTTCGGGTTTCCATTCTTTTGACTTTCGCGTTTTCGTGTGCCAATAAACATTGTGTGCATGTTTCACATGTACTCCTTGACAACATATCTGCATTTGCATGATCCGTACCTTTTCTATACTCTATTTTAATATCCAGACTACTGAGGTAGTTAATCCATGTCTGAAATTGCGTTGTTATTGGTTTCTTTGTGGATAACATAAAAGTGATGAACTGTTTTCTATATAAATAATGATTGAAGTGTTTACAAAAAATAACAGATTGCCAGCAACTTGTTCCTTGTTATGCAATATCCCTTTTCTTGATGATTAGTTGCATGAGAACCGTATGCTATAACCGTTTCGCACCCGTTGTAGTGCTTCTGTGATAATACTGGTCCAATCGTGTCAAAACTCCCATCAGTTTCTAGAATGAATTCTTTTTCGAAATCTGGAAACACTAGAATAGGTGAGGACATTAAAGTATTTTTCATAATTTCGAATGCGATGCTGCTGCTTAACTTACATTGCTCTTCTAAAACTCTTGCCTTTTATGCGTATTCTTTTATAAATCTTCTGTAGTAATTGCATATTCCCAGAAAGCTTCTCAGATTCTTAACACATTTTGGCTTTTCAAATAATTTAATCGCGTCTAGCTTTGGTGGGTCCGTCTGTATTCCTGACCTAAAAATTTGACTTCCTCTTTAAGGATATGGCACTTTTCAGGGTTTATCCTAGAACCCGCCTTTCCAATTTTATCCAGCACTTCGTAGTGATGATTGATCGTTTCTGTAAATATCAAAATATCGTCTAGGTATACTGCTGCATATCTGGTACCCATTAATACTTTTACCATCAGTTCCTCAAACGTACATGGTGCCGCTGCTATTCCAAATGGCATTCAGTTATTTGGTTGAAAACGCCATTTTTAACTTTGATTTGTCTTCTAGTTCTACTTAATAATATGCATTTCCAAGATCAATCGAACTGAAATACTTTGCTCCACCCAATTTATCTAACATCTCTGCTATATTTGGCACAGAGAACGCTTGTCTCTCTGTTACTAGGTTTAATTGCCTGAAATCAAGACATAATCTGATATCTTGCTTTTCTTTCTTCCAGACGCATATTATTGGAGTGTTCCATGACGAATTACACTTTTTGATAATATTGTTTTCCCATAAGATTTTTATCGCTTCATCTGTTTTATCTTCCAAATTGACTGGTTGTCTTCAAGGTTTAATATTTTTCGGTTTTCCTTGAGTTTCTATTTTATTTTTCAACAGCTTTGTGCAGCCAATGTCCCATAAAAACATTTTGATTCTTTTTTATAATATTTAGTAGTATCGGGTTATTTATCTTTAAAGTATTCTTTACTCTTTCAAATGGTTCCATCTCAGTTATTGTCTTCTCAAATTTGGCTTCGATACTGCATATGTGCGCTTGCTTTGTTTTCTCGACCTCTTCTACTAACCACTTTAGTTGTATACCAAATTGTTTTTGCAACTCCGGAGTCTTATAAAAATAAATCTTTATATATATATATATATATATATATATATATATATATATATATATATATATATATATATATATATATATATATATATATATATATATATATATATATATATATATATATATATATATAAAGATTTATTTTTATAAGACTCCGGAGTCCGCATGCGGCCTAATATATTGTACAAAGATGATTTCCCTCATTGTTTACAACTTCTATTTCATACTGTTCCTTATCTACCGTTTCTGCCACTATAAACACTATTTTAGCGCTTTTATTGATCATGATGACTTGAAGAGTAGTTCTACCTACCTACTAATGGACTGCCATTTGCACAACTCGCTCCATAGATTTGATTTTAAATCTCACTTAATTCCTCAATATTTTGGGATAACATTTTTTAAAATTATTAAAATATAAATATTTATCCTTATTTAAAATTAATCTACTATTTAAATTACAAGATTAAATTTAATATGAAAAAAAATTAAATTCAAATAAATATTTTATATAATTATATGCATTTATAAATTAAATTAAAAATTTATCGATTATTTTAATTTTAATTATATAAATTTTTGTTTATAATGTCTATTTTTAAAAATCATTTCTTACTTCATTAGCACGTTAGGACATGGCGGATCCATGTGGAAATCAACAGCTGGAACATAAAATCATTAAAATTTCTTATTCATTTAGTAAAAGAACTTTCAGAAAGTAAGTGATGCTCTTTTGTTATCCTAATAACTCGTTATTTTAAATAGGAACTACGAGTAAGGAAGATCATTCAATGATCCAAACACAAAAAGGAACCATTAAATAGGAAAGTTGTGAATCCTCGATGTAACAAATCAGCATATTAAGTAGATTATCTTTTAAAAAGCCAGAATCTTGTATAAATATCGGTTAGAAAGTACATTTATTTGTTTTATAGAAAATTATTTTATGCATTATCTGTCATATTGAATTTATATTTATTTATTATCATATTGTAATTCCAATTACTTTAAATATAAAAAGAAAACAATTTCAATAAATTATTTTTACTCTCATAAACTCAATCTCATAATTTATCGATTTGTAATTTCAAATACTATAGATACAAGAACTAAAATAACCAATCAAAATCATTTTAATCTGACCTGAAAGAAAGAACAAATTATTAAATGTCTATTTTGAATTATATTCTATTAAAAACAAATCAAAAAGAATTACGAGAAATTTCAAATTCAAATATTCAAAAATAATAATAAATTTAATTTGATCAGCGTTTTCCTTCCTACGGATAAAATTAATATAAATCTCGTTTACAATTATCATTTTGACTCTGGTAAAATAAATCAACTTTTTGCAGTTCTTTTTAGCATTTTTCAATCTTTATATATTGTTCACTTTGAACAGAGCAGAATTTGGCAATTATTGCACCCTATGCCTCGAGCCCGCCAATTTATACAGGTTCTTGCCATATTTATAAAAACAATACCAACAGTTCCTATTTTGGTACAAATTATTGGCTTTCTACATTCCAACTCATTTAATAAACTCTTCGAAAACATTTCATTTCCTTTTACCAGTTACAATTCTTCGGTAAAATATTTTACTCATCATTTATCGACTTGACCGTGTCATTCAAAGCTTGGGTTTATCCTACCACTCCGAAGTGAATGTTTAATTCTTTTGGATAAGCTTCATCAGTTGAGTGTTTGGATATTTAATATTGAATCTATTAGTAATAATTATTGTTAGCAGTTTTTTATTGGCTTATCTTCTTTCCTATTAATAGTTTTCCTGGAAGGGTTTTAAGGGAAAAATTTTGAATTTTTAGTGGGTTCTTTGCTTATAAAAGTGGTTAGCGTTAGATATAGTGTCTAGGTTAGCGAGTTGAGGTTTCCGTTTGGTAGTTTGAATGATTTGTATGGTGTGACGAATTGAGGGGTGATATTTTTGTGATTGTTGGCTGGGGAATAATTGATGTGGTTGAATTGGTGTTCTATTAGATATTTGTTGAAGATTGTCTAGAACTATTTGCACAGTGTCTGTGGGTTTTAATAGGTAGACATTTGTTGTTTAATAAGCCAATCCACCACTGGCTCATGATCTGCTCCAATTAATATTTATTGCTACTATATAGTTGGTATAATTATTATTTGGTTGATTTAATATTTCCTTTCTTTATCACTTTTCATCTTTCGTCTTAATGGCTATTCGATCGCTGTTATAATTATTACTAGTAATATTATTTATTCTATTACCATTCAATTTTTCATCATACTTTTTATGTTCAATATTAGTTATGGAATTAAGTACATTAGCTCTGTTAACATTAAATACAATGCTGTTGAACATTCTTATGGCTTTTCCATTCATTTTGAGGCTCAATAACCCATTTCCTCTTATCTACATGTTAGTATATTTAAATGTTCTTAAAAGAGTACTAGGGGTTACTTGTGGCTTTTCTATGGTGAAGTCTAGAAGGATCAACAAGACTATTTCAAAAACCCACTACATACCCGCGTGAGTGAGACGCGTTGATACTGCATATAGCGACGGAATGTACTAGTAGAGGTGAGCGTCGCACATCCCTCAATCTCCAAGACGGCAGATAGGTGTTACATCGATACTTTCTCGAAAAACTAAACCTGATTTGCTGAGTGAAGGCAAAAACGGACAATTGCTTTGGAAGGTGACTAGTAATTCAAACTTCAGTGCGACAAAATAAATATTATCGATAAAAATTCAAGAAAATCGAATAACAAATAATGAAACCCAAAGACGATTCTAAATTATATTAAAAAATGACATTGGAATTAAAACAATTGATCTAGATAAGTCATTCTTGAATAGGTATGGCCTCGGGGCTGGTTCACCAAAAATGACCGTGATCTTGTCTTCCCCAACCTGCCAATAGGATGTTTCATAAACAAAAGCAAAAATGAAAAATCATCGCATAATGAAATAAAATTTATTAAAAGAAAAAGATCGCAATGATCGCATAACAAATTTAACAAAACAATTTACATAAATAAAACTAAAAAGCACCTTTCAATTTGTGTAAGTTTTGATGAACAAAAATTCTAACACGTGCAAGAAATTTTAATGTTTGCAAAATTCTTTTTCTAAAAAATTCTGGAAAGTGACTGTTTGAACTGCTTTATATATTGTTCTGCGGATCAATCAGATGAGGCCTATCCTCATTGGCTGATGGTCGATTTAATATTTTGATTCCATTAAACAATCGAATAATTTTGTAATTAATTTAATTTAATCTCAATTTAAATAGAAATTTTATTTATTATTGCATGTTATTTTTTATTTTGTTTTTTTAATGTGTTTCTTTTGCAACTTCTAGCCTTTTCATTTATTTTAATTATACATGTTTTATTAATTAAGTGTTATGTTTAATTTTTATTATTTTAAATATACTTATTGCGGTATAAATGTTTATGTTGACTGTTCCAAAGTCTTATTTTAATTACTATTAATTAACTAATTTTAATCAAGTTTTTAATTATTGGCCTTCTGGCCCAACACAGAAATATCAATGGTCTCTAGCGTCCTTATCAACATTACCTAAACTAACAATATATAATTTGAAATAATTCTTTCATTTTCTATATCTGTAATTCATCTCAATATCCATCTGATTCGATTTATTTCAAAAATTATTATTGCTATTCCGCATCATGGTTTTCAATTCTTCTTACCTTATTGATCACAATAAAACACTGATCAAACAATTACAAAAAGTTCAAAAAAGTACTAATTTGATTAACCAAATACCGATAGTTTAATGATTTTATGCCAAGTATCACTTTGCCACTTTCAAATATGTTGACATATAATGGGTTTTAGCTGACATCAAAACTGAAGATCATGAATTTATATTTTGTGATTTTTCTTGATGTTTTGTTTAAATAGATTTCTTTCCATCAATGGCAATAGTTTAAAAATAATAATAAATTTTATTTAACTTATAAATATTATTTAATATATATTTACAAAATATTGAAATTAAAATTTATCAAACTAAATATTCTGCGTAAATTGTTTTCCTTCTCTTTATTTCCCTCTTCCATTTTATAAAATATTAGGAAAACAAAAATTTTTAGTACTAAAAAATTTATACACAAGAAAAGACGAATAACAATATTTTTTATGTAGTTTACAACTTTTGTTGTCTAAAAACGTAGTTAAGTTCCTCACTCATATTTTTTTTATACGAGAGCTGCTCTGTGGGGCATGCAATGCATCCAGAGAACAGTAGCTGCTGGCAAAACAAATATTTCTCCTATTGTGTGGTTTTTTACACTTCGTGATTCTGTAAGATACTAAGTACGATGCTAGTAACGCATTTGATGGAATATGAATTTTTTTTGAACGTTTGGTTTTGTGAACTCATCCAATTTTCTTTGAAAAGATTCTTGGGACTAGCTTATTGCGGTTTCAATGTGGCGTTTTAATTTTCCGGTTCTCATATTATCAGCAGCCGAAACATTCGTACAAAACAAACACATTGGTTTTTCATCATTATCGGTAATAACACTTGTAAATCCAAACGATAAATAAGATGAATCGTATTTTTTTATCTTGGGAGTTCTTCCTTCCTGATTCCTACTACTTGTGCCAACATCACATTCTTCATTATTAGAGGATTTTCCCTTATAACCAGTCAAGAATTTATCCATTTTATAAATATTAGGATAATTAATTAATTTTTTTGTGTGAAGTTTCATGAAAACTTCATTGGCTCTTATAGACACAACTTTTTGGCTCATGTTCGAACATTCTGGAAACTTGGTCCATATTCGTTATATTCTCAGGCTTAATTTTATACTTTATGATTACTTTCCCGAATATCAGTATTAAAATCAGAAACTATTTTTTAAAATTCTTGTCCCGGCACGTGAAACCAAGTTGTCTTTTTAAAATGATAACATCACAAATTTGATGCTATCAATTCTTTCTTGTCTCTATCTTCAGAAAATCTTCTAATGCACTCATCCAGTATTTTGATAGATTTGTCGTGGAGAAATTTTGCCTTCAAAACAATATACTTATATTTTACTGTCAATCCTTTTTAGTTATGATTGATGACAAATTGGAAAAGTTGCTCCATTTAATCAAATTGGGCCTTTTAACCTCCCATATCCTAATCGTTTTCTTGTTCTAATTTTTATGTCGGAAATCATTTATTTCAAGTTTACTTGCTTAACCTAACTTCTAATATTGCTTTTTACCAACTGCTCCAATAGAATTTGTTTTGGTTTCTTACTGTCGATTTGTGGTGTTTACCATTTCCCATTTCCCATTTTAAATTGGTTCTGAAAATTAATAAATTCTTTATTAGATTTAAATAGAAACTATTAAAATACAAAATTCATATATCTAATAAATTCAAAAACAGTAAATTATATAAAACAAATGTAATAAAACAAATGCAAAAACTATTCCGAATCTAAAAATAAAAATACTCAATGCAATAAAAATTAAAATACTTAAAAAATAAAAATTAGGATTAAATAAAGTTTCATCCGAGATGGGTTCGATTCGGAGAGAACAATTTACGTGGAGATTGGGCGCGCAGATCCTAACGCGGTTCCATAAATACTAATGATCTTATCTAAACTAACAAATTCTATTAATATTTGAATATCTGGACAATATTCCCTACTGCCATGAATGATAATTTGAAAATATTCATCTTTTCAAATTATTTCGTCATTTTCTGCACCTGTCATTAATCTCGATATCCATCTAATCCAATTTATTCCACAAATTATTATTGCTATTCCTCATCAAGGTTTTCAATTCTTTCAAATTACAACAAAATACTGATTTAAGTGAAATTTTAGTTTTGTACTATAATAAACTGATTGTTCCCTTAATTTAACTCGAGAAAATAAAACAAATTAATTAAAAATTGGACAGATACTTGTTATTGTTTTAATTGTCCATTTGATTGTTAGTTATTTACCACCTCAGGCAGTGGATTTGAATTATCTAATTATTTGTATTTATCTAATGCTAGACAAAAAGAAACATTTATTTTCGCTGCCTACTTCGATCACACTGGGGAAAACATTAGCGCTGAACTCAGTTTCGCAATGCAGGTTTCTTTCTGATTGTGGTGGTCATAAGCGGCGCGAACAACTCTTCGGTCACCTTTATTGGTACGTATTTTAGTGTATACAATTTTCATGATTTTTCAAACACAAGATGGGAATTTGTTTTGTTACCTCATGGTCGGATGTTGTGATCGTTTAATAGGTCTTGAAGAAAATAAATTCAGAATTTGGCCTTTTAACGGATTCATGAGTGCAACAGTATCTTTGAAATATTGGTCGCTAGTAAACTGTTTAGGTATGAATAACATCTTTCGTTTGGTATAATCCATGATTTTTGGTAAACTTTTATTAACATATAGTTTTGTAGTTTAACTCCTAATGCATTGATAAATTTTATTAATATACAGTAATTTTGGTAAGGCGTAATAACTTTTTGCATTATAATTGATGCTACGAATTTCGTTGGCTTAATTCCTGATTTCTGTCGGTAACTCTTATCGATATATAGTAAATTTTAGTAAAGTGAAGCAATTTGGTTAATCCGATTAATCCGATGATTTACAATTGCTGTTAGTAACTTTCATCGATATACGGTAAGTGTAAAAGGTTCTGTTATTATACATAATTCTATGGTGGATGCTTATTAGTGTGAAGGTTTCCGTATATTCATTTTGAGCTTAGGAGTTCGTTTTACTTTTAACGATTTTTTTTGTGGTAGCATGTATGAGTGATTTGGGTACCCAGTCAGCTCATTCGTACCACATGTTATGATATTGGTTTCACCCTTTATTGGGCCTACGTCATCCGGGTTTGGTGTGATTTGTGAGAAAATTTTGATGGTATGTGGATTTCCGAGATGGGGTTTTGTGATTTGTAGATGTTGAATATGTGGGTAGCCGCCTAGTAGGTAATCTATATAGGTAAATCTACCATTAAAATGATAAAATAAATACAGCACATTTAATATTATTAATAATTTCAGTACTAATAATTTCAGTAATAATAACAGTACATGTTTTATTTAATAATGTTTCTGGTGTAGCAATATATCCACGACCAGTTAATCTGGATATTTGCGAAGTTTTTTGTTATTATAAAACTAATATATTCAATTATGTATAACCCAGTTGCTTCCTTTTTCATTAACTTTAATTATTCTTCCATTTAATAAATCAATACCATCTTATAAGAAGGTATCATTCATGGGTCTAGCAGAATTTGAAATAACAAATAATTGAAATTCGTCATCTTTTTCAAATTCCACTTTCAAAAATTTTGAATTGAATTTTTATTGAACCCATCTCGGATGAAACTTTATTTCATTTATTAACTGAGTAGGGATCGAAACTGTTTTTAAATTTAAGGATGAAACATCCATTTTAACTTCTGCATGTGTTTTATTTAAATAGCTGCAATGTGTGATTGGCTGAGAGAGAAAAATATTCAGCTTCTATGTATGTGTGTCTAAATTCTGATTGGCTGGGACAGGAAAATATTCATTCTATTAGAAGTCCCTAACTGATTTTTATCACACAAATCCTTGTCTCATGAAAGAATTAGGATTTCGAAAACCATTTAAGCCTCTCGGACACCATTTAATACATCCTAACAGCAGTTACACTAGAATTCTTACTATTCAAAAGTCTATCAAGATTAGTAACACCTATGTAATGATATATGTCAGAATCTTCTAACAAAATTAATTTAATTCTTGTTCCCAAATACCTTTAATAACAGTACATGTTTTATTTAATAATGTTTCTGGTGTAGCAATATATCCACGACCAGTTAATCTGGATATTTGCGAATATTTTGTTATTATAAAACTAATATATTCAATTATGTATAACCCAGTTGCTTCCTTTTTCATTAACTTTAATTATTCTTCCATTTAATAAATCAATACCATCTTATAAGAAGGTATCATTCATGGGTCTAGCAGAATTTGAAATAACAAATAATTGAAATTCGTCATCTTTTTCAAATTCCACTTTCAAAAATTTTGAATTGAATTTTTATTGAACCCATCTCGGATGAAACTTTATTTCATTTATTAACTGAGTAGGGATCGAAACTGTTTTTAAATTTAAGGATGAAACATCCATTTTAACTTCTGCATGTGTTTTATTTAAATAGCTGCAATGTGTGATTGGCTGAGAGAGAAAAATATTCAGCTTCTATGTATGTGTGTCTAAATTCTGATTGGCTGGGACAGGAAAATATTCATTCTATTAGAAGTCCCTAACTGATTTTTATCACACAAATCCTTGTGTCTCATGAAAGAATTAGGATTTCGAAAACCATTTAAGCCTCTCGGACACCATTTATTACACCCTAACAGCAGTTACACTAGAATACTTACTATTCAAAAGTCTACCATTATGAAATCGCGATCATCATGTGAAGAACTATTACAATAAATTTGATATTTTGAGCCTGAATGAAATCAAAGGTTTAAGATATTATTATTATTTTTATTATTATTATTATTATTATTATTATTATTATTATTATTATTTAATAAATAACAATATAAATATATTTTTATCAAAAAAGTAAATTGATTTGATTGTAAATATATTTAACCTATTACATAATAGTTTAAACATACTTAATTCAAAATCAAAATAAATTCATGATAAAAATAAATTTAATCTGTTTCATAATAGGTCAACCTATTAATAGTTCATTATTATTATTCAAAATATATTATTATTATTATATTCAAAATATAGTTATTATTAAAGTTATAGTTATTATTCAGTATTAAAATAAAACACTAATAAATCCTTTAATAAAAACTTATAAATTCTTAAAAAAGTTTTAAATAAAAATAAAATCTCACATTTTTTTGCATTTTGCAACAATTTTTTCTTTATGCATTACTGTGTGCAATCAAATTGTTACCATCATTATTATTTGTAATTGTTTCGTTCATGTTTCTTCCATTTTTGCTGCCTCCATTCATGTTGGTTATAATGAAATCTAAAAAAGAATATATTAATATAAATTTAATAATAATTGAAATACCATTTGTCATGTTTCCAATGTTATTGTTAGAGCTTTTGTTAAAATTTCGATTAAGTCCTGTAAATTATATCAATAATAATGACAAATAAATAAATAAATCTTACCATTCTTGACACCGTTGCCGTTTTGGTTTCCTTGAATATTACTTCACATTTTGTTGAATTTAAAATTTTAGGTATATAATAAAAGTGATGAAATTGCGTAATATGTATTCATCCAATAGAAATTGAGAGTATTACATGCATATTGTGAAATATAATTTACATACACACTGTGAAATACTTTTCATACATTGGGAATCAAAACTTACAAACATTGCGAAGTAATAATTTCAGACAAACTAAGAGAACATGATTAATCATGTATATGAATAATAACAAAATTAATAATAATATAATTTCTAATCAAAAACTTTATTAATCTTTTAAATAATCTAACACATCAATTAAACAATTAGAATAATCACTGTAAGGACACAAGATATTATCAGGAAAATATTCTGATAATTGGATTGAATATTTTATTATTCTTAAGTTTGCGAAATAATTTTTCAAAACTGTAAGTTTATCATGATCAGTGACATAGAAAATTCCACTTGTATCTTCTACATCTCTCAACATGTTGGACAAAACGAATCTTCGCCTTCATACCATTCCAATCAATCTAATTTTTCATGTCCAGCCCAAAATGGTAAATCATTAAATAACCAATACTTTGGGCGTAAAATATTATTTACTTTCATAAATTCTTTAATAATTATTAATGATCATTATAACCAACAAAGTCAATAACAAGGCATTTTTTCTAATAAGATTTATTAAACTACATCGTTTACATATAACATTGAATTTAACCATGCAAGACAATGTTGACTAGTATTTTGAGTCATTGGATTTTGACAACGATTTTTATTATACAGAAGGGGTTTACTAATTGTTTGTAATTTTGTTATCATTATATCTGGACAATAATATCCCATTGGATCAAAAACACGTATTTTATCAGGTTTCACATATATTGCAATCCAATGTTCTCCTCTAAGATTTGATGATTAAGTATTGACGACTATAGCTTGGTTTGGATTTTATCTAATGGGAATACTCCAGTAAACTGATTCACCAACAACATTTTTCCAATTCTATTGACCTGAATACAACTAATCAAATAAAATTAATTAGTAATTAAAAACTTACTCCATAATAATTTGTTTCCATTGTTTACTTCATTTATACTATGTTTAAATCAATAATGTTTGAAATACTTTGAAACCAATACTGATCGACTTGCATTAATTTGTAATTCTCTTTCGAAAACTCCTTATACTATTATATAAACCGATTCCTCGAGTGATTTATTAAACTTTACACTCAATTTTAAATTTCCTTGTTGTGATAATTGTCTTTGATTCAAATCAAAATCTGGAGACAAAACAAATGTAAAGAATGGATATTTATCTTTAAAATCTTCAAGTGTAATCCCAAAATTCATGTTTCAAAGCATTAAAATATGGTAAACTACGTTGCAATTTCATTATTGAAATATTTCTTATCGGTTTAATTAAAACTTTCTTGAAACCCATTTTTTATTATAATAGATTCATGATTTAATTTTGTTTATAAACTGTTACACCATCTTTATTAAAAATATCTGTCCTAATACGTACATCATCCACGCATTGCTGAGTAAAATCAAAGAATAAATATCCATGGGGTATTTTGGTTGCATCTTGAAATGATTCCATTAGAAAGTTACGATTGTTTGGATATGCTTGTCTTGCAGTGAAATCAATAACAGTTGAATCTCTCGAATTTTGTAATAATTTACAAACAAATAAAGTTTTACCACTAACGCTTGAACCTACAATTTGCAAGCCATCAGTACTGAGAGTGTGTATGCATCAACTGTATATTGTGTTCCTCACCCTTTGCATTAGTCATGCATATATATCTGCAATTCCGAAATCCACATATTTGCACACACACGTGCCAGATCACGCTTACACACAAACACGAAACTGGAGAATCAGTGAATCAGCACACAAATTTTCGAGCTACCACGCACTACAAATCCAATTGTGACAGAACATGCATGCATTTCATGTCACACAAATTCGTACATTGGAATTGCCGGTACATACATACACGCGCTATACTGTTACTAACGATAAGTATTCATGTAGGATTGATTGAAAAGCACAAAACCGATAAGTTCTAACTCATCTGACGTTCATACATGAGAGAGTTTCCATCTACTGATGGCTCCAGCGCGGTTTAGATCGGCAAAATCAGAGCAACTAACGCGTCAACACAATGCATGTATTTAATCCAGTGCAGTAAAGATGATACAAATGTGTGCAGGCAACCGTGATACACAGCTCCGGACAACAGACAAAGTGCACACCAGACATCAAACCAAAATTATCACGGTTGAATGGGTTTTCGCTTGAATGTCACACTTGACTGCTTTTATAATTCTGAAATTTACTAATACCCATCTGATAATCATGCTACTTGGAAAATCAGTCTCTGTATTGGTAGTTGCTACCCAGCATATGCTTGAACCGGTTTCAACAGGCGTGCTTGTTAAATGGCGCGTAAAATACATCTGCTTTGTGGCTTTCTGACTGATGTTGAGAAAATTTGTAGTTCTACAGTTAATATTTGTTGGTGATGTCGTTTTAGATCTTGTTGTACTCACTGGACTCATTGTATAAATTGTCTAAATTGGAATCGAATTCGACCCGCTATGTCAATCAAAATTATGGTAATTTGCAATAAGTATCTTCCTTATCGAACATTGGAATGTAACCTATTAATGAGGTGAACTGTTCTATATCAAAATTTGGATGTATTTGTCGGAGCATCGGATTCATTACTGAAACTTCCGTACGATTGTAATACCATTGTAATACTTTACTAATTACCGATGATTATGTCGAAATTGTTTTAATTGATGTTGGAAGTTCTTCATGTTCTAAACCTATTATAAGATTTTGACAATCTACATGAATTGTTATTAAATAATTGTTATTGAATACATATTTTTCGAAGTTAGTTTTGGTTTTTGATTTTATTTATATTGTTTTTTCTTTAATTTTCATTTTAGTACAATTAATTCTGTTTTAACCTAAATTTTTCCAAACAACTATTTTTTATAGTTGTTAATCAAATTTTATTCTACTTAAGTAGTTCTATTTCTAACATAATTTCAAATTTAAGTTTCCCATTTTTTGTTCTACCTAATTTTTCTTTTACCATAATTAATTTTTATTTCTAAAACAATTTCTAATTTAAATAATCTCAATTTCTATTTTTCTTAATTTAGAATTTTCCTTTTTCCACAATTTTTAATTTTGAATGTTAAAATCGAATTTATTAGTTCATATTAGTTTTTGATCATAGCAATGCAAAATAATAACTTAAATCCCGACTGAAATCCCCCCAAAAATCATGTTGGGTACTTAGGGGTGTGTTATTTTAAATTTTAGATACGTTAGGGGTAATCATAGGTATTCATTCGACTCTTTCCTAAGCACCTCCATGACTATTGTACTTTAACCATTTGTGTACCCATGGCGACGACAATGTTGGTACTGTACACAAAGGCGAAAAAACAATGAGCAGGTGAGCTCTATTGCTAAAACTACTCCCCATTGTATTTTCTCTTCGGGTTCTAGACGACCGATAGAGGGTCTTACGTCATTAGTTATTTTCTATTTCTGCTTTCTACTTTTCTATTTTATTCAACTATGGTCCTCATTTCGGGATGTTTTCTATTGTTTCTTTTTAAAACTTTGCAGTGATGCGCCCTTATTTTTCCTTCGTAAATCATTATATGTTTTCTATAATATTTGTCGATAAATGTCGTTCCATATTTTCGCGGTCTGCCCTTATTCCCATGTTGATAAACATATTTCCACACTCCCCATAAAAATTTGATCCTGTATTTCTAATCCTGAACTATCGAGTATCTTAACACTATAAGATTGCCTAAACCTACTTCATCTACCGACAACTAGTCATAACTATCCTATTATTTCTCCTAACTCAGTGATATCTCTGAAATTAAACGTGACTGAGACATCCTATACTATCTAAACCTAAACAACTCCATAAACTATCCGATGGACCAAACTGACGAAACATCTGCTGACCAACGACATGAATGTCATCAGTTCACAACTATTCCGCTGAATCTAGGGCATCGGCACATAAATTTATTATAAATCAATTCAACTACAATTATTATTAAAATTATAATCGAGTCTAACTAAAATATTTATTAAAATATTAACTAAAATTAACTTCTATTTAAAATTTTATTAATTCATAAAATTATATATAATATATAACATTACACTTAACGAACAACAGAAAAATAGATAAATGAAATATCAATATAAATGAGAAACAACTTCCATTCAAAAAATTTTATTAAACTTAACAAAATTACATCTAACATACAAAAAAAAATCAAATTTACCTTCCGCGATGGCATACACCGAAAATTGAGAGCTCCTGATAATGTCTGGTAAATTTCTGATTGAACCAGTTGAATAAGTTTAACAACTGAAATTTCAATCCGTATTTATAATGATTGAATTGTACGCCTACGCATTCTCTGCTACTATATCCAATTAGAATGCGAGGCATTTCTGATTAATTTTTGCATGTGCAATTGTTCTATTTTTTATTAATTTTTAAGATTTATTTTTATAATTCTATAATTTAAATAAGTTTAGTTAATTTTATTTTAGTTTCATTGATTTAAACAATTTGATTTTATAAATTTTTTATATTTTATCTAATTTGACTACTTTTATTCTACTTTTTATCATTTTACCAGTTTATTAGATAATTTATTTTAAATTTATTTATTTAGAAATTTTTCATATTATTAATTAATTTATTGCCCATTATTTTATTTATTATTATTTTATTTTATTTATTTTTTTTTGTTGTTAGCTATTCCGAATACGATGTTTCTCCTAATTGTGTTAGTGATCGTGACCTTTTTTTGCGTTCCTTTTTTTTATTACCCGGGTCTTATTTATCATCAATGTGTTATATACTTTAATTTGTATTGATTGGTGTTTTAATTTAACTTGGTGCGATTTTTATGTTATATATTTTTGATTCATTAAAACAAGCTAGCCCAACACTTTTAATATAATTTTTTATTATCATAACGGGTTTCTTAAGTATAGATGAATAATTTGTATTTTTTAGTTAAACATATGTGTGTATAAAAAGTTGGCTGAAAAAAGCATTGTTTAAGATATTATGGTTGTGAAATTGAAGTAAATAATGATGTCATTTTGTAGAGATTTAAATTCTATCTATATATTGTTTGAGTGAAAATATTTCAATTTGTTTAAAAAGATGTGTAAATTCAAAAATGGTGGACTAAAAATGAAATTTCACAATTTTGATTTCATCAGTCTCATTTAATAGAGAATTTAATTTCAAGTATATTGACATAAAAAATTATAAAAAAATCAAAATGTATGACGTAATCAATGATTTAAACAAACTTAAAATTATTACATAATCGATAATTAAAACAAAATTTAAATTATTAAGTAATCGATAAGTAAAAAAAATTTTAAAAAAAGTAGGGTTGGGTCTTTTTAAAATTTTAAAAAGAAAAAATATAAGGGGGGTCTTTTAAAAATTAAAAGAAAAGGGGGGAGTATCTGGATCTGGAGGACACATAACTATCTACTTGGGCCTGTTCCCGGTCCTTTCTAAGGTTTTCGAAGAGTTTGAACTCTAAATTACAAACACAATTAAATGGGTTTCTTATATACTATTCTTCTCTTCCGCCTGAGGGCATTATCGCACTCGACTCTCTACAGATATATAACGGATATTAAACCCTTGTACGTATTCCTTATCTCTGTGATCAGGCTTAAATTGGAAAAAAAATAATTCGATATAAAGATTTATACAATGCCTAATCGAACGGTTATACGCTTGAGGTCCATACTTTCCTCAATTGTGACTGCTCAAAGAGGCACAACCATCATCAATCAGGAATTCGGTCTAATTGAGTTTCGGTTAGTGAAAATTTGGATTGGGCATCGAGTAATTTTATTTAATTTATTTGTGCTAACGTTGCTTTAAGGAACCTGAGGGAGATAGATTCTACCAAATGGGAAGACAAACTCAAATAAATTGACAATTATGCGCCCACGAGGTGAAATTTTATTACTTGACACTTGAGTTTTTCTTGCGTTTTATTCCAGGTATTCTCATCTGATGTTCTTATCGTTTGCTGTTGGAATTTTTTAGAAGGGTAGTGTGGTTTTGTTTTATTAATAAATTTTGCATTACTGGTTCATGTAGCTTTTCACTTAATTATTTTAATTATAAAAAGAAATAATCATTTTTCTAGGTACAAATAGATGATTTAATAATAATTCACAATCAGTATGCGTAATCCTATTGATAAGATTGTTTTAGCAGAACTTAATTTTAGAAGGATTGGCTTTAATGGATTTAAGACATTTTCTTTTTTCCCTTTTGGCATAGCCATAGATTCTGAAGTATTCTGTTCAACTATAAGGGTTGGGTATCGTTGTATTTTTCTAGTGGTAGATTTTGTTCGAGTGGGGGTGTAATTGCCTGGTTAGATAATGTGGTTGCTGATATAAGTACCAGGGGTGACTATGATTTATGGGTAGGAGTATACACATCGCCCTCGCCTTTTGTAACGTCTATATAGTAATGTGGGATTGATGTAAGCGGGTGTTACTAAAAATAGAACAGATCGATTTACTGTGATGTTATTGGCCTATGAGACTAATAGAGTTAAAATTTAGAAGTAGGGGGATTCCCAATAATTTGTTTTGCTATTAGTTAAAATAATTAAATTTGTTAATTAATTGCAATGAAATTAAGGGTCCCTAATATACAATAATAATAATAATTATCAGAATAAGATGGTAGCCATAATATGCCTACTGATAATAATATTAAGGATAATATTAATAATAATAACCATTATGATAATAATTATAATGATAATCGTAATGATCATAAGAGCAATAATAATAATAGTAAAAAGAAGAATAACTATAATAATGGTATTAATAACGAAGCCCAATTTTCCAATAATCACGAATTAGGGAATTAGAATTATAAATTTATCAGTTAAAACTTTATGGTCATTTTAGGCATTATCAACTGGCTACAGTACTCAAGGGGGTGTCATGTATAAACACAGAATGATTCGAAGCTTACAATTCTGAAAACGAATTTACAATACCTATTTGATTAAGCAATCTATATAGATGTGATTATGGGTAGCTATATAATCTGAGGGGGTCCTTTATATAATTATAAGTTTCGAATTTATGAGTAGTATATACAAGTAGTGGTCATTTATAAAATTTTAATATCTAAATTTTCAATTGATCTGTAATATATAAATAGTATTAATATAATTATCCATAGGTATACGATTGTGGGGCATTGACAATTTGGAAGTATAAGTTTTAATACATAGGTAGGAAGGAGTTTACTATATGAAGTTTAAATATGAACTTTATTAATTTCGTAGCTGAAGAGTTAAATTTAATTGATATCAGATGAATGAATTATGGATATTGAGTTGCGTTTATGCATTTCGAAATTTTTACCGAAGTATTATTGTCATGATTGTTCTTCTTTTACATGAATTTTTCATTTACAAAATTTAGCTCCTTTAACCTCCTTGTAGTAACTAGAGAACGTTGGAAAGTAACTATATTTATTCAAATAGTCTTCTCAATTTGGTAGTATCCGACAACTCGTTCAAATTCTTTCAGATTCAAATTTCTACTTCGGAATGCATAAACGCAATGGGGAATTCCGAACACGAATTGATGTGTTCTGTAATTTAGGCCTAACCGACTACATTTTATTAGCTAAATATTGTATTCCATTTGAGTCTGGAGCTTTACTCCGTTTGTAATATCCTAAGGTAGTGTGTTGATGTAGATTTTTAATGTGTTGGGTTTTTTGATATCAAAATCAACCGTTGTTTCTCTGACTCCACGTGTTCCAAAATCAATAAACACAAATTCCCAACGTATATTTTTATGAAAATTTACAACTCTCAAAAATTAACAACACTGTTGGTTAACCACGATTCTCACACAATTTCAGATCGGACTCCGCTCTGGAAGGTCTCAACCTTGAAAGATTTAAAAAAAATTAAGTTTCACCTTTTGATTTAGTTCCGCTCTCTAATTCAATCTCTTTTGACACTCCTTGTCTAACTCTTCAGTTTTTCCTATAATTCTTTTTCTTCTTTTATTCTATTCCTCTAACTCTTAATGTCGTTTTCTTCTTCCCTACCTAAGGCTATCGCCGATTATGTGAATTTTGAGTTTCCTTATATACTCCCATAATCGTTGTAATTGCCCCATTTTTGACCTAATTGGTTTTGACTTCTTTGGTTATCATTCCCTAATTAGCTATTTTTGTTGACCCTCTTCGTAATTCCCCTTCTTTTGTTTACCCTTGCTTATCCGGTTGTTTGGATAATTGCCCTCTGAATTCCTCGTTTGTTTTCCCTTCTAAATTGCCGTTCTCGGGTTTTCTTCATCGCTCAGGTTCTCCACTGGCTCGGGCTTCCCATTAGCTCGGGTTTCCCATTAGCCAATTAATTAATTAATTAATATTTTACGTTTTTTCACATTTGTCTGTTTTACGACCCTTTCTAAACATTTTCTAACAATTTCTTGCTCACTGTCTTTTTCATCATCCCCCTAATCTACCCATCTCCCGTTTCCAGCTTCAATTTCGATAACTTTTCATTTTATTCCACTTCCTTAGGTTTGCGCATTTTTCCATTTCATGTCTGATTGTACCCTTTTTACAGTTCTGTTTTTATCATATCTTTCTTTGCCATTGCTTCTCTGCTTGACCGCCATTCAATTTCGGTTTTCCTTTTAATCTGAACTATATAATTTAATATCATTGAAATTTATATTAATAAGCGTATTACAATAATATCATAATAAAACAAAATATCATCCTTACTAATAGTTTCCGATTTGATTTCACAAAATAATAGTAAAAACTTTGACATAAAGAGTGTTTTGTGACTAAAATGTGGCGGTATATATACCTATTTTTGTGTGTGCAAATACGTGTGTGCGTGTTGATGCATTAAAACAAACTCGAATTCTTTTTAATTTCAGAATATGATATGTTTAATAGAGACGTAAAATCCCTGACATGCCGAATTCACACGGTTAAAAAAATATGCTCGGAAAAATATAAAAAAACATTACAATTTTTTGGAGAAATTCTCGTAAAATTTAAGGATTTTTAAAACAAAATTCTCGAGAAGAAATACGACTCAGCATAATTGCCATTTGATTTATTATTCAAATTACGCTGGAAAAGGCTAGATGAAAATTGTTGTTCAATAAAAGGTATTAACTTCAAATGTTAAATAAAAATAGATTGAAAATAAAAGATTTTACGGAAAGATGAGTTTAATGTCAGTAGAATATTGAAATTGAGAAATATGTTTTCACATAATGATCTGATTGTTTAACACTATACAGGGTAAAGGCTGAAATTGATTAATAATCAGTTGCTTTAAGGCAGGGCCGTGGAAAGTCTGGCCGGGCCCCGATAAAACGCGGGCCCTTTATCGATTATTATAATATTTTTTTTTAATCTAAATTGTTATGTGTTTTGTTTGTATGCAAGCGTACTTTTGTTTGAACAATTGGTTTTTTTTAATATGGAATATATTTGAAAATATTGAACATCAAATGAAAATTTGCAGCCCTTGATATGCGTCTCTTGGTTCGGGAATCGAACACTCGATCCCACAGCTCAGAATAGATCCAGCGCCATGACAATTGAGCATTAGTATCCTTGCATACAAACAAAACAGGAAACAAATTATCGGACGTAGATTCAAACAGAAATTTAATTGTTATCTTTAAATTTTAGAAAAACCAATTTACTCGAGTAGCATTATTTGAGATAGCAAAAATTTGTTGATTTTTAGTAGTTTGGAAATCTTGAAAGGATGTATTTGAATTCAATGTTACATTTAAAAGATATTAATTTTTCTAAAAATCAAAATTATATAAACATTGCTTTACGAGCTTTTAAATTTGCGAATTCCGAAATGTTACCGTCAAAGTTCAATTGTCTGGCCAAAATCGATTCAATGCAAAGAATTGCTAAATGGTTTAGTCTATCTTGTTTCATAGTTGCACGTATTAGGTTTTTAATCGGTTGCAAACAACTCAATGTTCTATCATCCTCACAACCTGTCACCGAGATTGTTAAGAACAATTTTAAGGCAATCACAATGTTTGGAAATAGGATTTCAATTTCAAATTTCTTATTTCATTCAACAAATTAAGAGGCGAATTATCAGAATTATCAGTAATATTTGCATTAAAAACTGCTTCTAACTGGTGAAATTCATCAGCGAGATCAGTACTAAAATCATCTGGATATTTTTTCTGTAATTCTGTTGCTTTTGAAGTTATTTTATCTTTGTCCATATGCTTAAAATTCCACAAAACTTCAAATGTTTGACAAATTTCCATCGTATACTGAAATCTCTTTTCTATTGAGTCCATGATTTTATTCATAATTTTATTGAACACCTCTGTTTTGAATTTTGTTTCTGCTGATGATTCGTTCTCGATTTTATCAAAATATTTTGGACTTGGGCATGTTTTTCCTTTTTCTTCAAATTTTGGCTCTATGTTCAAAGTGGCGGTATATGATCTTGCTTTTTCAAGAATTTCTTCCCAATTACCCTGAATTTTGTAAAGAACTTCTATCAGACTTTTCAAATTTGCAGCTTCAACTGTCAATGTAATTTCTCTTCCCGGGATTATAGTTTGCACATAATTAATTTGAGTTAGCACTTTCAACAATAGATTCGAAAGCAATATGTTGGAAAATATTTTTTGATTCCCAGTAATTTAGCTCGTACTTCGGGTTTCAAATGACATCCTTCAAGTTCTTCAATAGTTGCAAGGAGTCCTTCAATATTAGTTGCTATTGATTTGACATTTTCAACTTTTGCAGACCAGCGAGTTTTTGATTGTGAATGTAGAGACCCTCTGATGTGTTTCACCACAATTTCCCATTTTTGTGGACTTACGGCAAAAATTGCGTACACTTTATGGATTGTATTTTTCATTAATTTGAAAGTTTTCATATTTGATTTGATGTTTAAAAGAGAGTAAATACATCATTTCAAAAAAATTTAAAAATCGTCATTTAACGATAAATCAGAGGTTAAAACCATTGAATCCATCGAAAAATTTTTAAGATCAGAATCAACGGAAAAAACGTTGATTTACAATCCGAAAAGAAGTAAATCAACAGTTGTAATTTTTGTGTGTGTAGTTTTCAAGTTTTTCTGTTACGATTAAAAATTTTAGTGCACCTCTCCGCGCCTCCTTTTAAAACCGGGCCCCGAGAAAAGTACCCGTCTCCCACCCCTCTTTCCGGCCCTGCTTTAAGGTCTATATTTCTAATACACAACTTTAATAAGTCAATACTTCGTCGAGAACGCTCTTTGGTTCATTTATTGTTCTAACTGCGTGAAGTTTGTGTTGTTAGGCCAGTGTCACTAAATTAACAATTTTGAAAGCACTATGAAAGATCCCAAAAGAACTGTATATGTATGTAAACAGTGAGTTGTGCCGTTGTGCGTTTTGTTTTTTAAACCATTTCACAAGAATGGTTATAAAAAATATAATTAAATCTTGTATGAAATGTTTGTTTTTTCTAATAAAATTTTGTACAAATTATCTCTTTTTTATTACATAAATTTATTTTCTAACATGACGCTAAACAATCTTTGGTCAATATATTTACCGATGAAATATTTGATTTTTCTGACGGACTAAGAAATATTTTTATTTTTAAGTATTTAAAAATATATTAGTTAAAATTCAAATTCCAAAATAATTAATTTGTCCTATAGAAATAGAAATAAAATTAAAAGAAAAAATCAAATCAATTTTTATTTTATTTAAGGAATTATAAGAAAAGTGCAAAATAGAAATTTTCTGACTTCATTCGAAAAAAAATCACGAAATCGTAGATTTGGATTCAATCAAATCAAGAATCTGAAAAGCACAGCTGATGAATTCCTGAAATATTTCATAGAATTGCAGAGTTCTGTAAATATCCTTACCTCAATACGCATGAATTTTGTGTCGGGATCAAGATTCTATAAATTAAAAATTTTTTAATTTTATTTCAAACTTAATTGTGATATACATATAATTTTAACTTTTAATATTAAAATGTGAATTTTAAATCACAAAATTTCAAAATAGTTTCTAAAAACTATATTTAAATATGTGTGGACAAACTCAATCATTATAATAATGAAACATGTCTTAGTCAAGAGCAACGTTCCTTCTAAGACGAGAGGGTCTCTGGTCGAAAACTAAAGGCTGAGAGATCAAATCACCGAACGTGCAAGTGCAACATCACTTTTACACTGATACAAAATCGGTGACTTAACATTCGTAGTTGATGTTATTTTTAAATTTCATTTCTGTTTTTATTTTAGAAATTTTAAATAGAATTCAAATAATAGATGTTTTATGGTCTCTGGCGATTTATAGCTTGTGATAACTGCGCTGGACTTTCATAAACTGATGCGTGGCCCCGAGCACACCCAAAGCTTAAAGAAAAGGTTGGTCACCTTTGGCACAGAGTTCAATCAGCTAATTCCAAACGATGAATGTAAAATAATTACATAAGATATAAAATATTAATAATAATGTTTCATATATTATTTAGTTACCCCATCATGATTAAAAAACAAAAGATTCTAAAGTGACCAAATGTCCCAGATTGTGCAAAGTATCCCAGAATAGAGTTCTTCGTTCTACATTGAACACCGTCCTAGAAAATGTTCTGTCTTCGAAGTAGGAAAAAACATGCGGAATTAATAATAAGATAACTGAAATCCGCCTGACCTGTGAAAAAGATTTTTTATCAAGTTGATTTACTTCCAACTTGTATTCTATGTATTCTTGTGTATCTCAGTAACCTTTAGTATATCATTCATTGCACCATGTGATCTATACATATATAAATAAGTATTAGAGTCTCATTTTCTCTATAACTGAAAGTAGAATTTATTCGCATATAATGCAAAAGATTTTCCGCCACGTTCTTTTGATAAATTATAAAAAATAATATGTTAACTATATGTTAACAACTTTTATTCAATATAATATTTCTCTTTATCAAAAGTTTACATGAATTTTTTACTGTGTGGTGCTTGTGCGTTCAATTTGTTTTTTTCTATCACTTTCGCAATTTCTATATAACAGTTTTTATTCATTGCAATATTAAATTTTTACTCACGGGTACTCACGTTTGCAATGAATAAACGTTTCTATAATATAGGTTGGTGTGTACAACCAATTATAGATGACGCATCATTTATGATTAAATAGTTAATTTGTAAGTTTATTAATTTTAGCCATTCCAGAAAAGCCTTTCAAGTAATTTTTTTAATTTAAAGTAAACTTGGATTTTAAAGCTTGAATTTTGATCCATATAGATAATGATATCATTATTCAAGCCCTTAAATATTGCTTTTCTCAAAATTTTCTATTTTAAATTATTGATAATTAATTTTTACTGGATTTTTAGATATTTATTAATAAAAATTTAGATTTATGAATTCAACATGATTTACAACATGAATTCCATTATTTTTAAAGTTATTAATTGACAAATATAATTTATTAATCTCCAAAGAAATTGATTTTGTACAACATTTAAGGAAAAAACGATGAATGTGTTCAAAATAGTTTTCCAAATTTCTATAATGATCTTTTTTCAGCTCACATTCGAGAGCGTCATTGACTAAATCGAATCTCCTTTCGAGTAACATATTAATTTTTAAACTTAGGTTAATAAAATTTACGATTTTCTAGTTTTCCCAAAAATTAACATCGGACGGCAAAAGTCGATAAAGAAATTTTAGAACAATGTGAAATACTAAAAAACTATTAAGTTTATGAAAATTTGAAAAACACATTACGAAATTATGTCATCATTATCTCTACAACTTAAAGTTGAGTTTTTTTGTAAAAATATCTGTAAATGATTTATTCTAGTGCGTTTATATTCATCACAATGGTTCTATATATCGAAATTTCGCATGAACTTTATATTTTGTTGTGTTTGTGTGTCAGTTTATTTTTCTACCACTTTCTCACTTTCTATATTAAATGCATTCATTGCAATGCTAAAAATCAACACACAGTTAAGTTTGTGTGTTTATATTATAAACTTACTGATTTCTTTTAAACATTATAGATGTGTCGGATCAAGTAAGTTTACCCTTCCCTTCGAGAGTAAAACATACCTGATCGTATTATAAATAAAATCGTATTTATTTATTTAAATAATTATTAAATAAATATTAATACGATATATAGCCGTTTAAAAATGATAAATTGGTTGGAGAAAGTTAAATCGGCTGTAGAATATGAAAATAATATGCATGCTTTTTGACATGAAACCATGCCAAATTAGCAGATATGTGTGTATTGCAAGAATATGAAGATTAAAAGAAAAAATAGACATGTTAAAATGTACGAATGGTGTTGTAAGAAAAGGTTCGTGGTTAAAAGCTTTTAAAATCCCAGTCAAAACAATTTTAACATCTTTGATTTATATATCTCAAGACGTTCAACAGGTCTTTTGGTTGATGTTAAAATTGATATTGATAAAATTAAAAAAAACCGTTACATGTACGGATTGAACGCTATTAGACTGGGTGATCCCTGGATAATAGTTCAAATCGACAAGATAAAATTAAATCTTAACGTAAAAGACCATCCTGGTAGATCCATATCTGCTTGTTGGGCATTTTGTATCGTTGATTCATCCCATATACCAGCACTAGGGTTTGCTTCTATTGTTCAAGATAGATCAAGCAAAACACTTTTACTCATTATTAATAGTGTTGTAGCAGGTAGCATAATTTATTCGGACGAATGACCTGCTTATAAGGCACACGCCCGCAATGATGAATACAAATATTCCACTGTTTGTCATAAATACAACTTTGTGAATCCTGAGACTGGCATGAATACCCAGCACGTTGAATCTGATAACAATCGACTAAAGACGAAGTTCAAAGTAATGAATGTCATGACAACAAATCAACGAAATATTTTTTTGAAAGAATTTATGTTTAGAGAAAGAAGTAAAGAAAGAACCCGATTATGGCATTTTTTCAATTACTTGAAATGTATTTCATCTTCATTAAATATATATAAAAATAATTCTGTATTTTATTCGGGGAGTGATACACAACTGATACCAAATCGTGGGTGAAACATACCTGATCCGATGTGTCTATTCACTGCAAATATGTAGACATTTTTATTCACTGCAAACGGGTGAAAGTATCTATAATACAGGATTGTGTGTACACCAATTATAGATGCCTCATTTTTGTGATTGAAATTTTTGGAATGCATGTGGTTAATTTAACTACATGTATTAAGTTTTACTACTTATTTAGCTATTTTAACTATTTGTATTTAGCCATTTTAGAAATGGCTTTAAAGTAATTTATTTTTATTTAAAGTTAACTTTAAGGTTTGAATTTTGATCCATATAGATATGAGATCATTATTCAAGCTCTTAAATAATACTTTTTATTAACATTTTTTATTATAAATTATTTTTAATTAATTTTTGAGGAGTTTTAGATGTTATTATTATTATTTGGAATTATTTCAATATAATGTGAGTTTTATTATTATTTTATTAAGTAATTAAGTAACAAATAGAATTTATTAATCCCCAAAAATATTGAAATTTCAGAGTAATGTGAAATACTAAAAAACTATTAAATGTATTAAAAATTTAAGATAAATCCTACGAAATAATGTCTTCATTATTTATACAACTCAAAGTTGAGTTTTCGGAATTTCCGTTAAAATTTTTTCTGTCATATTTTTTTAAAACATTCTAAACATATCTGTAAATGATTCATTATAGTGCGTTTATTCATTACAACGATTCTACATATCGAAAATTTGCATGCATTTTTTACTATGTGTTGTGTTTGTGTGTGTCAGTTTATTTTTTCTACCACTTTCTCACTTTCTATATTAAATGCGTTTGTTTATTGCAACGCTAAAAATCAACACACAGGTAAGTTTGTATGTTTATATAATATACACGTATTGATTTTTTTTAATATTATAGATTCGTTTGCTCACTGCAAACGAGTGTAACTATAATGCTGAAAATTATGTCACCAATTATAGATGACTCACCAGTATTGTGAAAATTTAGTTAATTTGTAATATCAGCTATTTTAGAAATGGCTTTCAGGTAAGATTTTAAATTATAAGTAAATTTTAAGGCTTGAATTTGGAATTTTATATAATTATGAGATTATTTTTCTAATTCTTAAATATTACTTTTAGTCAACATTTATATTATTTATTTTTAATTACTTTTCAGCTTTTTTAAGAATTATTTAGTTAATTTGGAATCATTTCAATATAGATTAGGGTGACCATGTGCGTGTTTTATTTCAACGGACAGTACTGTATTTTTCAAAATATCTTATTGCAAACAAAAACCATAGTTTTTCACCCTTTGATATTGTGAAAACTTTTGACATTACCTTTCGTAACATAAATAATTTAATAATTAATTTTAAATCCAATATATCAAAAAATTCAAATCGAATATTAAATAAATATTAAATAAATATTAAATAAATATTAATTAAAAGATCTTTTTTGGTATTTTTTTGAAATATTATTTTTAGCATATATCACAGAAGAATCACTTCGTGGGATGATATATATTCACAAGAATTCGGATTCATAAATAAGCTGATAATAATGAATGCAAGGCGTTTTGTACATTGTGTTCCACACAGTTTCGAATTGCTAGTGGAGGACGCCGAGATATTATGCAACATATTGAAACAAACCGACATCAAAATTGTGTATTAGAGCGGGATCAAATAAAAAGGTCTCGGATTTTTTAAACAGCTTGAAGGCACTAAGGATCAATCATTGCAGTAAAAGAATCAACAATAGCATTCCATGCAACAATGCATAATTTGTCATTCCGCTCAAATGACTGTACCGCAAGTCTAATTCGAAATTTTTTATGCCAAAATTCTCCTTAGCCCGGACTAAAACAGCTGCAATTATTACAAATGTTATTGCAACATTCATTGACCACACTATGAAAGATGACATTAAGAATATACATCACGATCATGACTGACACATAAACCACAAAAATATTAAGCCTGTAGTCCTTAGATGCATTGATCGGGACAAAGGTGTTGTTAATTAAAAATCTCCAATCAAGTCCATTCAGAATAATCAATCAACCATAATTAGTAGCATGCTCATGGATGTATTATTCAGCTGCTAATATAAACTTGAACTTTGGTGAAATAGAAAGACAAGAAAGAAATAATGTTTGGCGTAAACTTCAGTTAGAATTAAATCGTAATTTAATTGGCAATGGCTGTAATGCTCACATTGTACATAATGCAATAACAGCTGGATGTGAAATTCTAGATGTTGATATATAGAAACAGTAATGGTAAAGCTTTACAAGCATTTTAACATCTTTTCTGTGTGTACCGAAAACTTCTTAAGTTTATGCGATGAGATGGAAGAATTCTACAAACCTTTATTAAATCATACAAGCATTCGTTTATTGTCTCTTGATCCAGCTGTACGGTGCCTAATAGAACTATTTGAACCATTAAAGAAATATTTTCTCACTCAAGAATTGTCCACCATCAATTCTTAAGTTTTTCAACAATCGACAATGCATGGACAAAGCGTCTGTTTTTCAAAAACTTGATGATCAAACAAAAAATGAAGTGAAGAAAAAGGTTACTGACTTTTATGACAATATTTTAAATTATTTGGATATTTAGAAGAGTGCTTTAGGTGGTGGAGCAGAATCATTTACATGGATGTCAATGTATAAATCTTCATCTTGGAATGATGTTGAACTCTCAGTTTCATATGTAGCAGGAAAATATGGAGAAAATCTTTTTCAAATTATTAGTCACGACATACTTTTCGATGAGTTTTCCATTTGGAAAAATCTTGTTGACGAAAAAATTCCAATTTGGTTGAATTCAAAGCTATCTCTAAAAAATATCTGGATAAAAATTTTCACAAATTTTCGTGAAAATTCCACGGCTTTAATTAAAATGGAGAAATTAGCGAAATTTGCATTTTGTCTAGCTAGTACATCAACAGAAGCAGAACACCTAATTCCGAAATTTAGGAACCTCTATAAAATAAAAAAAATCAATAAATTTATAATATAGGAACACACAAACTTACCTGTGTGTAGAAATTTATTGTTCCGAAATTTAATAACTTTATTATAGGAATTGAGAAGGTGACAGAAAAATAATTGAACATACCAACACAAAACACACAATGAAAAATAAAAATGCATGCAAATTTATTATAGCGTTTTTGTTCAGAAATAAATAACAATTAACATATTGTTAACATATAATTATTTTCAAATTATGCAGGAAAACACTTTTAATTTAGAATCGGACAGCTCTACCTTGAACTTCAGAGAAAAAGACGAAAATACATCGTAAAATTTAATTATAAAATAATTTAGAATATAAACTTTCTTTAGATTTACAGATATTTCTCAGGATACACTGTCTTTTAGCAAAGGTGAAAATCTGACAAAGTAAGATTTATTCATTAAATTACGAAACATTAGAATTTGCAGAAAGAAATTCACAATTCGTAAATTTAAATAAATTAATATTTTCAAAGATACACAGAAAATGACAAAATTCGGCCTTTCCTTCTTACCTAATTGTATTAAAAAAATAAATTTCTTCGGTGATTACTTTTATTTATTTATAGTTAAAAATATATTCGACTTACATTATATTGAAATAATTCCAATTAATTTCATAAAATTCCTAAAAACACCTGAAATTTAATTAAGTCAGCATTTATAATATAAAATATTGATAAAGTAATATACAAGAACTTAAATAATTATATATAATCAAAATTCAAGTCTTAAAAGTTACTTGAAATTAAAAAAATACCTGAAAACCATTTTTAGAAATTGAAATGAACTTATAAACTTTATTTTCACGTAAATGATGAGTCACCTCAACTGGTGTGCACACCAACGTGAATTATAGGTTACAAAATTTCGGAATTGGGTGTAATATTTGGAATGATAACAAAGGTAGTTTGTATGTTAGTACACTGAATGCTATACACTCTCAATTCAATATAACTCAAAGATTACCTGCCTTGAATTTTTCTATCATGTAAAAAAAACTAGTTTTTTAGGAGATGTGCTTTCAAAAGAAAAATATAATAATGAAAATATTAATTAGTACCAAAAAAACAATAAAATAGCGTAAGTTTTGACAAAAACGCACTAAAAAATTAAAAACAAAAATATTTTGAGATGTCCTGTATTTTTGAAAATTTTATCTGGTTACCCTAGATATGATGACTGTTAGATTTATCGTAATTTTGAATTATGGTTTATCAAAGAAAGTAATTGCCAAACAAATATATCTTTTTAATACATTTATTTACCTGTTCTTCTGAAATAATTTGTCTTTTTAATAAATTTTAAACAATAAAGTTTTAAAATGCCTATATTCCATGCAATATTCCATACATATAAAGTTTATATGCATATTTTATTATATGTTGCTTTTGTATGTTAAATTAAATTTTTTTCAACTTCCTTACTTTCTATAGTAAATGCTTTTATTCCATGCAATAATTAAAATCCTGTACACACGAACGTATTGATTTTTTATATTATAGATGTTTTATTCCATGCAAACCGGTGTAATACAAATGATATGCACACCAATTATAGATGGCTCAGCAATTTGAGAAAATGAAGCTAATATATATTATCAGCCAATTTATAAATGTCTTTCCAATAAAATTTTTAATTTTAATTAAGTAAATTTTAGGGCTTATATTTTGATTCCATACATTATTAGATCATTATTCAAGCTCTTAAAAATTACTTTATATCAATGATAATTTATTTTTAATTAATTTTTTAGCATTTCTAGGAATTTATGCTTATAATTTTGGATTAATTACGATTTTATGTAAGTTAAATATATTTTTAACTATAATTTATAAAGAAAGAAAGTTAATGTTATTATTTTTATTATTTTTAAACATTTAAGATCTTTGGCCTTTCTCCAAAGTTTTTCTATCTGTAAATACTTGTTCGAGTACTAAAGGAAGAGATTTATTATTGTTAGATGGTTTGCTTTCCATTTTGAAAAAAAAGTATGGAAATGGATGGAAGAAGCAAAGTTCTAGTGTCGTGCTCAATGTCTCGGATACAATCAAGATTTATGCTCAGAATAATTTTCATATTTGTTTTTTTCGGTTAATTTTACAAATTTTTTATATATTTAAATAATTTATCAAACTGATTGGTAAGTGTATCTTAAAAACTTTCGAAGATAAAAGTAGTCGTCATTAACGAAATTATTTCTTCATTTTCACGACAACTCATAATAGAGTCGTCTTAGATTAAATTCAAAACTTTCTACCAGATTTTAAAATAAATGTTTTCAATTTTTTCTAAAATTTATAAATGGTATTTTTCCTTGCAACGGTCAAAGATATTGAAAGTTTGTATGGATTTTTTACAATGTTTTTGTTTGTTTTTAAAAATAATTTTAACATATTTTTATATAATGTAATCAAAGTGCTATTGGTAAGACCGTTTCTGACATTAAATTGCACTATCAATTTTGTTTTGTTAAGAATGAATTTAATTTATTATAAAATATTAAGTTCTAATAGTAATTTTTTACTAAGTCTTTAAAATTATAATATTTTTTAAAATTATAAAATTATATTTTTACATAAAATTAAGATATCTATTTGAATAAGTACTTTTTTGAATAATTAAGCATTAGGTTTATTTCCCAGGCAGGGTTTTATTGTAATTAAATTTGAGTAAAAAGTCTCTAAGATTATTTTTGGTTAAAATTCTTCACAGAATAAATTTAAACAAACAAAAATTTCTATTATAAATATCTGAAAAATTATTCATACTTTCATATTTTAATCTCAAATTATGGTTCGTTGGTAAACCAATAGATGACTCATAATTAGTCAGTAGTTTCATTTTTTCAAATTATGAATTAACAAAATTTGTGTTTTGAATTTAAATTTTAGACATAAATTTACGTAAATTTATCAATTCGCCACATTTTCCATTTTTATAAACATAAGAAAATATGACGAATATTCCAAATAATGTTTTAATATAGCTTATTTTACATTTATCGCCCAAAATGTGTAGATTATAGAACTAAATGGACTTTTATATATTACAAAGAACCTCCCAACTGAAATTGTCATGGAGTTGTAATATTATTTAAAAATATATACTAAATTTAATTATTAAAGGTTCTAGAAGGGTACGTAAGAGATCTTCAACAATACTCACCTGTCAGTTGCAAAAGCGATTCAAATCCAAAGCCGTACCTAATGAACGGGACCAAATTTCCACCGATGTGTCAGAAGGATCTACGGTATCTACATTTGATGAAACCGCTAGACACCTTGACGAAATGCGAACAGTGGAAGTTAGTCAATTGGTTGCTGAAATTAATTCAAACTCTAATGCCAACTTGGGAACTGTCACAAA
Organism: Schmidtea polychroa; assembly: GCA_959609185.1. NCBI lineage: Eukaryota > Metazoa > Platyhelminthes > Tricladida > Dugesiidae > Schmidtea > Schmidtea polychroa. The sequence goes on along the minus strand of CAUHTR010000945.1, from coordinate 38,392 downwards.
TGATTGCAACTCTAACATATTCCGCAAAAGATATTACCTATGGAGCTTCAATATCGGCGTATCATACTTCAAAGATCATGAGTCAACACTTCGAGGCCTATTGGAAGATCCAAAGATCACAAAATATTTTACATGCCAGGAAGAGTTTGGTCAAACTGGGTTTAGACATCTACAGTGCTAGATGTTAGGGGGCCCGGTGTCCAATGCACGACCTATGGCCATGCTATATAGTGAATATTTTTGGCATCAAATTCTAAATATTTATTGGCCATATTTTCAAAATAATAAACTTTTAAAATGACTTTATTCCATACAACGCACCAAGTGTTTACATGCATTTTTACTGTGAGTTTGTTTAATTTATTTTTTCTATCATTTTATCACTTTCTATATTAAGTAATCTTATTCCATACAACACTAAAAGTCAGTATACAGGAAGTTTTTGTATTTCTATAATATAAGATTATTGATGTTTTTTATATTATGGATATTCTGTATATCGTTTTTTGTAGATTAATTTAGATTATTTTAGATAAATATTTTATGTAGTTATTTAAAATAGTATTTAATTTTAACGAAAAATTTACTAATTATTTAGACATGCTTTTAAACATGAAATTTTATGAAAACATGAATTAAGTAAATAAATTATCGCAAATTTGGTAGCGTCTTTTATTATAAAAATTTTGTGGTTTGAGAACATTTATTTCTCTGGTCAAGTTAGAATCTTAAACAACAAACACAACTAAGATAGATTTAAACCCCTTTGCGTAAGTGCAATGAGCAAGATATTTTAACTGGTCTCATTAAATTGACTCACCAATTTAGGAAATTTCATTTTTCTAGAAATTTATTTTAGCCATTTTTGAAAAGACTTTCAGGTAAGAGATGTTTAATTTTAAGTAAATTTTAAGACTTGAATTTGATCCATATAGATATTATTTTTAATTAATTTTCAGGTTTTTAAGGAATTTTATGAAATTTATTTTATAATTATGATTTTGGAATTATTTTGATATAATGTAAGTCAAATATATTTTTAATTATAATTAAATCAATCGCCAAAATTTGTCTGAAATAAAGTTATTATAGAAACGTATCTCAGCGGTGCATTTCTATAAATCGAAAGTTTCTGTGTGTTTAGTATGTGTTGTGTTTGTGTGCAGTATTTAATTTTTCTATCACCTTTTAGATTTTACACTATTATTGAGAACATCTGCATGAAATCAAAGTAATTTATTATGTTTCTATAATGTAAGAATATTGATTTTTTTCTTATATTATAGGAAACGTATCTCAGTGGTGTTTGGAGTAATAAAATTGTTATTCAGCTCAAATAAATTTCCAATTTCATGTGTACATATAAGATTTAGTAATTTTTTAATTATAGAAAAATGCTCGACTGTATTCAAAAGTTAAGAAATAGAATGTTACAGGGTCTTCTGTACCACAAAGATTTTTCAATATGCTCAATGAAATGGATGTTTTATTAGAAACTTATTAAATGTTTGTTCTGTAGCAAATTATTTTTAATTATGTACTTTTAATAAATTTGTTTTAAAAATGTAACATGTTTTTGAAATTTTCCTACTACGATCTAATAATATTATAGTCACTAATTGTAGTCACAAATATAAAAATATTTCCCTGTTTAATTCGATTAATTTTTAAGGTCTCTGGAGAATCGAATTAAACAAGTTATACCCGTATTATCAATTACTATAAATATAAAAAACATTTTTTGTGGAGAAGTTTGTGTTTTATGAAATTTGATTAGATTGCTTGCAATAAATTGATTTTACTTTTATTTTGTTCTTTTTTAATTTTCTTTTTATTTCAAAAAATTTAATTGCAGTTAGGGGACTGTTGTTATATTCGATATAATGAACATCTTTGTAAAACAAGGAACCAAGGCGAACGTAATTGAATTTAGAACTTATACGACAAAATGGATTGAATAAAAGAATCTACCCAGAGAGTATAGAATAATTCAAAACATCACATAAAAAGCCTTAAGCGAATTCTTAATTCTTGGAAAGCTGGCTTCAGCATTTCCTGAAATCACTAATGTGAGCAATAATATAAAAAAACAATTTAAAGTTATAAACGCTAAACCAAATCCAAAGAAAGTAAGATTTTTTGTATTATTATAATATTGTCCAAGTTCTAAAAAAAGGAGAAAATTAATAATGAAAATCACCCTTCTTTATACTTCCGGTTCTCCTATTACACCAGGAAGATCTGGAGTCAAGAAGCAAAGGCTTATTTCTTACAGCCCTGAGAATACTCCAAAGAAATCAAAATGATTTAAATTTTGATATTTGTATATTGTTGTGAATAGAGTTGATAAACCATGTTAGATTTATACTAATAATAATAATCTTAAAAACTAGTAAAATAAAAAAATTAAATAATTTAATTTAATTATTCAAAAAACTCTATTTCGTAAATACATTATATAAACAATTGTATAATTGTTGGTTATCTCACATTTATTTTTTCTGACTTCTCTTGAAACCAAAAATAACATTAATTTATTGGCTGACTTCGAAATTTCAGATAAAAAATTATTTCTAAATGATTGTGAATTTTATTGAAATTATTTATTTATGAAAATTTATTGTAAAATATACCAATTGAAAATTTATTGTGAAAAAATCATTTAAACATTTCGATTAGCTCAGCTATATCGTAGAGTAGCACTACAAATTATAATGTACGATCTGGAGATTATGGAATGGAAAAGTTCGAATTTCCCAATAACCGACGAGGATATAATTATTGTGAAAGCGGAAGACACCAATATCGAGAACTAAGATATTGAAAATGTAGAAATATCGTGGCCCATTAATGATGTCATAAGAAATGAACGCTGCAATCAATTGGGATGTAACATCATTAACATTGGAAGAAATTTTGTTTTTAAGAAGAGACCGGAGAAAAGCACATATTCACAGGGCATCTCATGTATAAATTCGAAACTCTAAAACTTATACCCCTAGAGGGTCAAACCATCCTGTCAGATAAACTACTACCATATGTACTAATTTTTGTTATTAAATTGAATTATTTCTTGTATTTGTTCAATTAATTATATTTTTTGAATAAAAAAACGAAATGTTAATATTTCATTTACAAAATTCAATGAATTGTAAAAATTGTAAAATTTGATTCAGAAAAGTTGGGTTCTGTGGATTTTAACTGTAAATTAATATAATGTTTGCATTAGATCAGCAGGTAATAAAATTAAATAGGTTGATGATGTCATTCGCCTAAGGATTTTGCAACATGTATTCTTTCAACATCGCCAAGTAATTTGTCTTTCAGGGAAAATTTTACCGAAATGTTTTCTGAAAACTACAAGAAATTAAACAATCAAAGTTGGTAGAACATGACACAATATACTTTTTGTTAAAGGTAAAGTAATAGGGGTGAATACGTAAGAAAGACGGAGACCAAGTCCCCATTGTAGTTAAGCTATCTTAAAACAAATGGTCTATTCCCAGTCAAATTTGTGTTACAATTTTATTGTCGATTTGTTCAATGGAAGTTCTGCATTGTGAATGGTTCATACATTTATTGGCAATAAATTTTTGTATTATTGCAGACTCAAATTATCAGTTAGAACATAAAAACTCAAAGCTTAAGTCGTTTGTCCTAAGATACGAATAATCAAATCGTAAACAAATAAAGAAACAAGATTTCATCATTACGAAGATTTGGATATAAAAAACAATAAGTTATCAAGGCTTTAGAAAAAAAATCGTTTTTTAAAATTATTTAGAAATGTGCTTCTTTTCAGAGGGGGCATAAAACTCTTGCAACCAGGCAGCGCTTACTTACGAAACAGACCTTCAGATGAATATATAAATTTTGGATGTTATTATTTTTTTTAAATAATTTATGCTATTTATTAATAAAAAAAAATATTTGATTTCCAGTTATCCCATTTATATTTAATTTTTTCAAAACTAAAAAATTTTTATGCGTTAATCTTATTTTACTTTCAAATAAAAATAAATAATTCACAAAAGTTTCTTAAGAAATTTCATAATATTTATATCTTATTTATATTTTATTCAATAATTTATCATTTTAGTTAGTTTTATAATATTATTTTGCAATTTAGATTAAATGGCAAACATGAATAAAAATTGAATAAAATTTCCCAGTTGCTATCAGAGTACAAATTTACTAGTTCAATAATGATTACAATCTGTATCAAAATTTAGAAATTTTGTATTGGGTGTTTGTGTGTATACATNTAATTAAATTAATTAATTAAATAAATATCTACTTAAATAAATACGTTAAAGACTTGATTAATCAAAATCGCCATTCGTACATCTTTTTCACTATATATTTCGATAGCATCACTAATAATCATCAAGTTGCCAACATTCACTGGGGATGAATAACTATATAGTATTAATAATTATAAACAAATTATTAAATCTATAAATTTTTAAATTATAAATAACAATTTTAAATAATTATTTTCAAAAATAAATATCGTATTAATTTTATTAAAATTTATATTTATACTTAATGTAAATAACAAATAAATAAACGTGAACATTTTATTGTTGAAATTAGTAATGATTATTTTAGAAAATAGTTAACTGATTTTGTTTAAATGAATCCAATTTATAAACTAATTCGCTGTTAAAACTAATTATATAAGAGGTCAGGAGGATGGCCACAGATTTCTTATCAACGCAAATGAACTCCAACAGCATTATGACCTTGCCGATCATTCAAGCTCTATCGATATCAAGAAATGAAATTACCCAGTAACAAAGATAAGTGTCGTTTTCCTAAATCACATGGCCAAAATCACGTAATTATAGTGGATATGACGACAAAAACACCTAAACCCTAACCCCCAGGGGGATTTTAATTAATTTAATTTATTTAAAAATTTGGGTCACTTACAATAACATTTAAGATCTTAGTTTGGAGCATCACAGAGTAAACTATAGTTTAAATTTTGTGGATCCAAGAACCGGAGTTAATATACCCAGTTTATTGAATTGTATTGGGCAAAACCAAATTATCGCCAAAAAAATTAAATGCATTAATGGAAATCTAATGGAAGAATACTTAGCAAAGTTTATGTGATGGGATAATAAATGTAAAAAAAGATTTGAAAAGGTTATTAATTTAATAAATAGGTATTATTAAATTTTTTGAACTCGTTTCTTCGTGTCATGAAGTTGTGATTTTTGTAAATATTTATTATTAAGTAAAAGTATACATTGTCAGTCTAAATAAAATTCATATTATGATACTTTTTCTGACTAAAATGTGAATTTTTATTTTTTAATTTATTCGGGGGAAATTTTAATTCTTCTCCCAAAAAAACATTTTGATTTACTGGATTTCAACGGCTATCATCTCAAAATCAGACCTAAAAGAACTTCTAGATTTTGAGACATTCAAACTAGTTTATATGATACATTTGGCTCATAACTCCCAGTAAACAATAAAGGTTTATGCTTCATTATAATTGACAGGTACACCTTATGGCCAGAACCAAATCCTAATTTGAAATAATAAGCAGTCTAGTAGCTAATTTATTAGAAAGAGAACCGATAGCTCGTTAAAGTGTTTCAAAAGATAAACATCAAAGACAATTGCAAGCAATTCGTCTTATCCAAGTTTAAGAAACTAAATATAGACGGAAAACATTTTATAGAAGATTTTAAGACAAGCATTCATAAATGGCTAAAAATGATGACAAGAACACTCGAGACATTATAAGGTAGGCTTTTCTGGGAATTTATTTGAAGAACAGACTGTAAAACATTTCACATCTAAATGATAATTGCCAATTTGCTCATTCGAATGGACAAACTGAAGCAAACATATTTCAGATGATGACTTGTCACTCCACGAGCAAGGTGGAGGCATTGTAGTTACCAGTTGTTATTATAAAGATTAAATAAATCTGTAATAATTAATTAAAAAACTTTGTTTAAATATTATAATCAATAAATATCTTTAAATTATATGGATATTAACAATGAATCCCACAAAAACTAAAAACCGATGAGATTTCAAAAATAAATTCATATAAATTAGTCAAAATCAACACAAACTGAAAAACTAATAGAAAATAAGAATTAACATCCATCCGTTATAAAAACAAAAAAATTGTAATATAGTGAAAATGATTTTTTAATAATAATTTATCAACAATTGTATTTATTAAAAACTTGACTATGAATAAGTAAAGATATATTGACGAATTTTCGGCAATGCCTATTTCAAGTGATTTTGAAACTCAATAAACTATCTAAAAAAGATACCCATTTTTAATGAAACTATAAAACATTTCCGGGGCTAGTATTCGAAATGCATTTAAGTTTTGGAAATATAAAAAAATTGGTGAGTTTTTAGATATTTTATTTTATCGCTTGTTTGTATGTTTGTTTTATTATAGAAATTACATGCACCTATTTATGTTTCATTTATTTTTTTGCTCTTTCTTAGAAACTAAAATTGGTTGTTGTTACTATTTTCTAAAGTTCAGCACAAAGGTGAGTTTGTATGTTTCTTATAATATAATTTATTGACTACTTTTAATATTATAGGTCGTTTCTACCAATTGCAATGCGATGCATAATACAAGTTTGTGTGCAAATCAATAGATGACTCATAATTTATCATAAATTACTTTTTTTACTTGAATTTACAGAATTCTATTTTATTTCGGAGATTTTACAGTTTAAAGTAAGTTTTAATAATTTTTAACTTAAATTTAATGTTATATATTATTCACCACATATTTTAATCTGGGAGGATATTCATAAAATAGTGTGTATTTTTATATTGACTTTTTAAAATTTTCTTTTTAAATGTCCAATGCATGTGTGCTTGTATTATATATTTTCTCATCAAATGTTATTATTCTATGACATATTTTAATACACCAAACAGCACTGAAATACATTTTCTACAGCAATTGCTTACTCACCAATTTAATGAATTTTATTAATTGCTCATCATGAAATTTATTTTAGCCATTTTAGAAATGGCTTTCAGGTAAGATGTTTAATTTTAAGTAAATTTTAAGACTTGAATTTTGATCCATATAGATATGAGATCATTATTCAAGTTCTTTAATATTACTTTAGTCAACTAGTACAATTATAAATTATTTTTAATTAATTTTCAGGGTTTTTAGGAATTTTATGACATTTAATTATAAGTATTTTGGAATTATTTCAATATAATGTGAGTCAGATATATTTTTAATTAATTAATAATCAATCACCAAAAATATTGTTGGGAAAAATCGCAGAATATGAATAAAATAATTTTTTTAATATTTGTAATTTTTTTATGAGCTCAATATTAAGGGCTTATTTCACTAAATCAAATCTGAATTGAAGAGACATTGAACCAAGTTCATCTGCTCTTGATAATTTCATTAAAAATATATTTTAGAAACATTTTCAGCGATTTTTTTCCAAAATATTGTCCAAAATAAAGTTATTATAGAAACGTATCTCAGCGGTGCATTTTCATTAATGGAAAGTTTGCATGTGTTTTTTAGTATATTTTGTGTTTGTGTACAGTATTTAATTTTTCTATCACTTTTTAGATTTCTATAGTGTAAAATGTATCTCATTGTACCATAAATGAGAACATCAGCGTGAAATCAAAGTATGTATGTTTCTATAATGTAAAATTGTTGATTTTTTTCTTATATTATAGGAAACGTATCTCAGTGGTGTTTTGTGTATCTCGAACGTTTACAGGCTGCAGTTAATAAAGCATGTGTAAACCAATTAATGATGACTCACCATTTGTGATAAAATGGAGTTAATTTATAATTTTTTTTATTTAGCCATTTATTTATTTATAATTAATTTTTGCAAGATTTTTAGATATTTATTAATAAAATTTTGGATTTATTTCGATTCAACTTGAGTTCTATTAATTTTCAAGTAATTAATTAACAGATATAATTTATTAATCCCTGTAGTGTGGTGTTAATTTACTGATTGCAATTTTTTAATTGTAATTAAGATTTGCAATCGTTAGTTTTCATCGGGGTGTATTTTTTTGTAAACAAATAAAAGAGCTACATAAAGTAATTCTCAATAGTAATAATTTACTATAGAGAAATTACCAATTAAAAAAAAATCAACAAAAAAATCGAAAATTTAAAATTACGAGAAAAGAAAGTGATTAGAAAAAATTTATATTTACAAAAGAAAGGAAACGATTAGAAAGATTAGAAAGATTAGAAAATTCCTAAAAAGATTTATTATATTACCTTAATAATTACAATCAAATTAAATTCTCAAAATCATACTTAAACGATCCATAGTGCATTACTCTGAAGACCAATCCGAGAAGTTATTTAAAGATCAAACAATCCTAAAACCCAAAGAAAAAATTGGGAGATGACAAGAAAACCCCTCCGAAAATTAATTAGAGAATTAATTCGAAAATACCATTGTAACAGAAATACTCCACACATTACTCTACTATCCTAATCCTGGCAATTATACTTGACAATATTACGAAGTATTATTTTTTTTTTGGTTAATAAATTTGGAATTTTTATTAATAGTTGTTTCATATTTTTTTAGCATCAAGCACCTCGGTTGTCCCGACACTTTTTACATGGAGATTCTGCCGGGCTCTACAAACCCTTCTCACAACATTTAAAACACACAATAAAGACAATTACTGTAATTTATTGTAAAATTATTGTTAAATTATGTTTTTTTGTTGTTTGGTTCTGTTGATGCACGTTGCGTGTAAAAAAATATTAAAACTTTATAGCAATAATTTACTATAGTGAATTATCGCTATATAAAAATTGAAAAATAAAAAAATCAATAAAAAGAATTTGGAAATTAGTAAATTGAAAATACAAGTTATCACGAAAAAAAGAAGTATTCGAAACAAAACCTAGGAAATAACAAAAGTATATTAAACGAAAATCTGAAAACATCCATCCTTCGCATTTATCGAACTTGGCAATTGAATTCAGAATATAACTAGCTCTAACTTGGCAATCAAAGGTTTTACATATTATTAATTTGTAAATCAAAGTTCAAAGTTGCATAATTGCTGTTGTTAGTTTATTATTATTTATATTGTAGCCGCACTACATACATTCAGCCCAGCTATCCCGAGACAGTTTTTTATAGGAGACTCGGCTGGGGTCTACAGTGTTTCTCTTCTACACAATCATTAATAAAAATTTAGCAATCTACTCAAGCACACTAACTATAACCCCAACTATATAAACGCACGAATACATAGTGAGAAGATACACAACAATTACTATAGAGAATTTTTAAATAACAATTGAAAGTAACTATCGTACGAAACGTACAAAAAATGAAAAATTATAACTATTCGAAGATAAGAAAGCAGAAATTAACCACTTAATGTACGTGCCCGTGACATAGACGGGCGAACATTATATTTACTTATGATATTTTACATGCTCGTGCCGTAGACGGGCGAACATTATACATATTACTTAGGAGTTCTAATATTCGTATAGAAACAAGTTTTTGAGATAAGTTTTTGACACAAAATTCAAAATAAATGTGTACATTAAGTGGTTAACGAAGAGAATAATTAGAACCGTTCATTCTCAACCTTAAACCCATCGAAGCATAATCTAATTTGAAAAGAAAATTTCATTCAATTTAATTCTCGAGGAACATAATAATCTATCATCAATTTATTCTAACCAGAAGTGTATTCTCTGTTTCGTAAAGGTTAATATTTCTTTTCGTTCAATAAACGTTTTAAAGATTAAATTAGTTTTATTAGTATTTTACTACAGTTCAATTTTTATTGTTTTTGTCTTCACATAATTTTTTAATTAACATACAATCACTCCAGCTGTTCCAATATAGTATATTTTTTTCGGCTGTGTTCTACAAATCTCCTCATCGTCGAGTACAAATATACAAAAACAATAAACAATAATCAACACAGACCTTATTAATAAAATAATAACATAAGAATATAATAACAACTGGTGTCAGGAAGTGGGATAGAAAATTATTAATACTCAAATTCGACACACCTGCTTTTCAAGCACAACTCCTTTTAGAATACTTATTATAGAAGTATAAAGATTAGTGACACTTTTGACTGAACACAGTAAGCCATATATTTCAAATAACCTCAAATTTTTTTAAAACAACCAAACAAACAAATGGGTTCAAACAACAACGGAAGCAGTCCTAATACGAACCACCTGTTTAATCCTGAAGAAACACACACAATAAACTCCATAATCAACCCAAATGCAAACATACCCAATTTTGTCACGGATGAAAACGTCACACCCCCAAAATGGCTAGATTTCACCAAATTGACGTTAACCTTATCGAGTATAAAATCATCAAAAACATTATGCTTACACATAATAGCCACAGCAATATTTTGAACGAAATAGCAGACAGCATTGATAAAATTACAGTCAACGACAACCCTTTCGAAATGTTATACACAACCCTACTAAGCAGAAACAAGATGAATATCAAAGACATACTCGTGTCTTTCGTAAAACTAGAAAATGACAAATCTAGCGCAATTTTTAAGGAACTTGAAAACAAAATTAGAATACCTACAGCCCAAAATAACAAGTTTGAGGTCAAACGATTTAGTGAAAGATTTATTTATGAGGGCAATGCCACCGAAAACAAATTTATCAACCACTAGTCTACTAAACTACCTCAATCCAAACCTAACATACACATCATCAATACAGATTGATCAGGAATAGCAATGGGAGGCACATTATACCAAGAGAAACAACAAAAAAGAACACATTGCATTTTTTTTCAAAAAAACTCAAAGCACACTAAATGCGATAATATATTTTCGACAGAGAACTGGTGGCAGTACACGACACAATAAAACACTTTCAATACCTTTGAGAAGGAAAAGAGTGTTCACAGGCCAAAAACCACTAGTGAAAGCAATCAACATGAAATTACCATCACCAAGACAAATACGACAACTGAATTACATCTAACAATTCAATTGCGAAATAAAATACATAATAGGCGCAGCAAACATTTCGCAGACAAACTGTTACGAAAATAAACACAAGCGCAATTAGCATGATCCGATGGTGAACAAAGAAATAATGACAAAAAAATAACAACTATAAAAAACTTCCCACTCATTAACCCTAAAAGAGATCAAAGGAATTTGGTACGACGTATCAAAGAAAACAATAAAAGAGCTATAGTATCTGATGAGTATAGAAACGAACTTACCAAACAATTCCATAACAATTGAAATCCAGCGACATACGAACTCATGCACACAAATTTCCTATGGCCAAACATGAGAAAAGACATCAAATATTTCGTCAATTCATGTATAATTTTCCAGAAAAACAAAATAACAAAATTATTTACAACAAAAGTCGAGTTCCCAACAACAAAACCATTCGAAACAGTTCACATGGATTTAGTAAGACCACTCCCATCTAATAACAACTATAAACACTTATTAACAATGATTGAGCAGAAAACAAACTGGTTTGAAACAATGCCAATCAAAGAAATTACAGCTAAAATTGTCTCCGGAAACATAAAACTAAATTGGTTCACTAGATACGGATGCCCAAAAACAATAATAAACGACCAAGGCAGACAATTCCAATCCGATATATTAAAATAACTCTGCGAAAAATACAAAGTACAGAAAGTTAGTACAACAGTGTACAACTCAGTCAAATGACAAAATAGAAAGATTACACAGATCTTTAAAACAAGCAGTTAGAACTAAAGCCAACGACAGAAACTGGTTAGAATAACTTCCAGAAATCCTAATCGGTTTACGAAATAACCCTTCATCAATAAATATTAAAAGTCCAAGCCAATAAACTTTCGGACATTCAACAAACCTCCCAAACCTAATAGAAAAAATTGAAAACAGAGAAAAAGCTTGAGAACAAAATTAAAAAAAATTATAACGTACCAAAAACACTACTAAAAACAAAAACGACAAAAGTAAACAACTAAACCTAATTGTCGATACAGTACAAATAAAAAAACTGTAAGTGAAATTAAAAGTTGTTTAAATAACTTACATGTGTGTAAAACTAAACGTTTTAAAATATTGTCATTGTCTTATTGAGTAATATCATACAAGCTATCGGGCATGATAAAAGACATTAAGCGCAATAGAATGTTTTGACGGAAAGAATATCAAAATCGGTGAATGGTTCGATACGTTTGAATTAATATGCAAGCTTTACAAGTTCAATGGAAAAAAGGAAATTTTGAATTATTGCCATTTCTTAATAAGAAATAATAAATTCACATTTATTTTACATATACTGAAGATTTTTAAATACTTGTGAATTTTCATTATTTTACTAGCGAAATCCCGGCATGTGTTGCATATGACATACAGAAAACTCACACCAACGACACAGAAGGTCTATCTACCGTATAGCAAAATTTCACCACAACAGTACGAGTATAAATTGAGTAATGTTAGGAAATGTATGAAAAATTTCTAAAATTTCCGACTTTACCTCACTTCTGCTAACTAAAAGAACTGAAGCCATCGCCCGGTCGACCTCACAAACAATAGGGTTCCTCATTAAAGATGTATCTACCAAATAATGAAAGTTTCAAGAAGATAGCTCCAACCACTCCCGAGTCTAGAGCGGACATAAATACATTGTCTGAAACATTTTCCATATTTTGTATATAGATAAGAGTTTTGATAAGAAATTATTTGAATTAACTGTACAAAACGATTAATATGATTGTAAATTTGTTTGTTTTTACTATATAGTAGTGATGTGGAGTGTCGATTTATTTCTCTAACCTAGTCAAGAAACTTTTAACCAAAGCATTTTTGAACTTAATAAGATTTTCAACACATAAGCAAGTTGGTAAATGTTGCCTATAATATTAATTTTATTTAATTTTTCATTATTGAAATTGTCATTTCACATAACTAAGCGTTAAATGCAATTAATCATAACAAATTCATCAAAACTCACCTTATTGAATACATAAATGCTTTACGCCATTAAGGTACATCAGATAATGTCCCTTAATTTCATTACGCCAAAGCCCAATTGATAAGGCCCCAAATAAGGGCCTATCAATTGCACTAATGGAGAGATTTTACTTAATTAATTTATTGTAATTAAATTTATTTAGTGTATTAATAAATTTTAATAGTAATTTTTAAGTTATTTAATAATTAAACTTCATGCTATGGATTTTATAATTTTTAAAAATAATTTTTTAGAATATTTGAAAGATATTTATTTGTGAAAGTAAAAAATCTTGTTAATAACTTCATATTTTGATTATTTGCTAATTAGTTTTTAATTCTTCGGATTTTATGTAATAATTTTTCTTAATAGAAGTCAGCAAATTTTGACACAAATTCTACTGAAAACTAAAAAACTTCATATTTGTTTGAGTGGAATAATCGATTTATTTTCAATTGTTGGTTGGCGTATAGAGCAATTGCTCACTCACCAATTTAATGAATTTCTCATCATATTTTGGAAATTTATTTTAGCCATTTTACAAATGGTTTTCAGGTAAGATGTTAAATTTTAAGTAAATTTTAAGACTTGAATTCGGATCCATATAGATATGAGATCATTATTCAAGTTCTTAAATATTGTTTTTAATCAACAGTATAATTATAAATTATTTTTAATAAATTTTCAGGGCTTTTTTAGGAATTTTAAGACATTTATCTTTAAGTATTCTGGAATTATGTCGAAAAAATGTGAGTCAGATATATTTTTAATTATAATTAAATGAATAAATCAATCACCAAAAATATTTATTTTTCTAAAACATTTTGGGAATATGAATAAAATAATTTTTTTAATTTTTATAATTTTTTTCTGAGCTCAATATGGGGCTACTTTCAGGAAATTAAATCTGGATTGAACCAAATTCATCTGCTCTTGATAATTTCATTAAAAATATATTTTAAAAGATTTTCAGCGATCTTTTTTTTCTAAAAATTTTCTAAAATAAAGTTACTATAGAAACGTATCTCAGCGATGTCTTTCTATGAATCAAAAGTTTGTGTGTTTTTTAGTATATGTTTTGCTTGTGGGCAGTTTTTAATTTTTCTTCCGCTTTTTAGATTTCTATAGTTTAAGATTGTATCTCACTGCATTATAAATGAGAACATCAGCGTGATATTAAAGTAAGTATGTATGTTTCTCTAATGTAAGATTATTGATTTTTTTCTTATAATATAGGAAACGGTTCTCAGCGGTGTTTGGTGTATTACTCATATTAATTACTCATATAAATCTAAAATAATTAAATGTTTATTGTTAATAATTAAAATGCTAAATTATATTATAATGTTAAATGTGTTAGTTCAATCAAGTAATTGATTTATAATTATTTAATTCAAAAGCAATTAGGAAGAAGTAGTGTACAAGTGACTCGTCATATTTATTATGTCAAATTTTTAATTTTAATCAATTTTTAATATAGATATTTTGGATATTAAAATGGAACCTACAAAATAAAATTATTACCTTTTAAAAGTTACTAAATCTACATATTATACAACTTTATCTTTATAAAATAGTTGATTGTGTGAAAACATCAAAATGGTATTCATAAATATTTATTGTGCAGTTGCACTTTTATTAAAAAAATCTTCTAAAATGTGTCTCTAAAGTTATTTATCTTATCATTTCTTTTAATTCGCTTAATTATAAAGTCATATTTAATGACAAATTTGTTAATGATACACACATGCACACTTATTATAGGCTAGTTTTTCGAATTACCAAGGGTGTGTTTTGTTGTTCTTAAATGCCATATTTTTACATGTATCTATACAAATATTACGAAATAAAGATGAAATTGAAAATATTTATTAAATTAAAATTATAAACTAAAATGTTGTACCGAGAATTAGTTAAATAGTAATTAATAGATAATTACTGATGTTGATCTAATTACAAAAAATAAAGGAAATTGAAATTAATTGATCAATGGTGAGAACAACAATTTTACAATTGAAATCAAAGACAACTTATCTTACAAGACTTCAACGTTTTTTGTATAAAACAAACTAATGACTTTAAAACCTTTAATCGTCAAAATGGTGTTAGAAAAATTCTTTTTAAATTCCGTTTCTTGAAAATTGCATTGAAGCGGCATCATAATAAAAGTATTAAAGAAAATGACAACGAATTGAACGTGTATTGGCTTTGTACATTTTAAATTTCGGATATTGTTTGATATTTCCCCCCACTTTATTATTATAATTAGTATTATATTATTGAATTAGAATTGACGATAATAAAATTATTGATCTACCTATGAATGCAAACAATCTATTTGAACGAACACGAACTCCGCAAGCAACACTGTTACTTTGTCAAGAATTGGGATTAATTCCAATGACTAAACTGTGCACTGTTTGTGGACAAGCAAAAGACTTGGTAGCATGTACCAAGACCAACTTCCCTTTCCGCTGGCGGTGTAAACGGCCTTGCCGTCTAGAAGTAAGTATACGTAATGGGACTTTCTTTGAGGCTTCAAAGCTCGATATAAAGGAAATTCTATTTTTTATTTACTACTGGGCATACGAAGAGTGCTCTTTCAAAAAGATTCGCCGTGAATTGGGCTGGCACTCACAAGCAATTGTGGACTGGAAATCGTATTTACGCGAGGTTTGCGCGCTACAATTAATGCAGGAAAATTCGCTGATTGGTGGAGAAGGGCACGTAGTTCAGATTGATGAATCTTTATTCGTGCGAAGAAAATATAATGTGGAACGCATGCCCAGGCAACAATGGGTTTTCGGAGGAATCGATTCTACTACAAAGGAATGTTTATTTTTGTGTGTTCCTCGCCGCGATGCAGCGACGTTACTGCCAATAATACGTGATAGGATTGCACCCGGAACAACTATCGTAAGCGATCTATGGGCAGCATACAAGTCTATCGGTTTAGAAGGATATAATCACTTGACTGTAAACCATTCAATTAATTTCGTGGATCCCGTCACTTTTGCCAATACACAAAGAGTGGAGAATATGTGGATGAGAGCTAAGCGAAGAAATAAAAGAGAATGCGGAACGAGTTCCGAGTTGCTTGATACTTATTTGCAAGAATTCATGTGGAGGGAAAAATTTGGAGGTGATACCTTTGAGCGTATTATTGACGCAATAAACTCGGTATATAAATAAAAAGGATTTGCTGCGTTAATTTTATTATTTATATATTTAATTTTAATTTAATTTTAAGTGGGGGGAAATATCAAACAAGAACCTAAATTTCTGTAGAACTGGTACTAAAGCTATGATAATAAGGTAATAGAGTAAGTTACTATGAAAAAATCAAAATTGAATTCTTTTGTGTTTTACAATAAAAATATAATCCAATAATATAAAATGATAATTGACTAACCATAATTTTTGGAATCAAGTTGAGCTCCAACTCGCAATAGAAACCCTTCTCAAGAATTTGAAAAGCTTTGTTTGTTATGTTATTGATGGACTGGAGCATTATTCCAAACTTGTGCAATTTCTGTCGCAGCGAAATGTAGGAATCAGAATAGTTGGCTTGTTTCATGCTCAATACGTTCTGATATTCCAGCAGCTGGTTGTTAAGTTTGGGAAAAATTAGACTCTGGTGAGCTTGTAAACTACTGAGTCTTTGATAAACGACATCTAGGTCTTTAACGAGTTTCCTTATCTAATGTGTCATGAAAGAAAGAATTGAAAAATCATAAAATTACCAAAGCGGAGGAACGATTCAGATCATCGTTGAGAATTTTGTTGATGTAGAATAAGGACCTGCATCTTCTAATTAACGCACTCATGTTATTCTCCTTTAATCCCTTCACGTAATCTATGTTAATGTTATCATTCTTTATATCATTTTTAAGTTTTTAAACCTTCGGGCAAAATCTTTAAGGCATCTATTAAGAAATTTTCATAATTCTTCAATTGTATGATGGCAGGACTATAATAATTCTTTCTAGAAATGAGTTTTGAACTTTATCTAAAGCATTAAAATGAACCTTTTCGTAAGAGCATTTATTTCTTCATTAATCTCCGCGAGTTCGTTGCGTTTGATTTTCGTCATTCGGATATCATTTTTAATGGATTCCACTGTTTTCTGATATCGGTAGTTGTTCTCCTCAATAAAGGGAATTCCTTCGTCTATACGAGCCTTTACTTTTATCCGTTTGGATTCCAAACGTTTTTTGCTTTCTTCAATGTCAATAATTTTACTCTATTTATTTTTCATTCTAATAAGGACGAATGACACAATTTTACTTGAAAATCGTATAGTTTGATTAAATTAATTTCTTTCAACTCTTCATATACCTCCCTACGAAAGTTTGTTGTGCAAGTTTCTGTTCGTTGCAACAAAGCATTTGTGGTGAGGTCCCGGGACACGTCCGCATAAATCAAATTATAATCAAGTGCTTTATTTTTAAAAGCTTTTTCTCTAAATATTATGATTATAATTAATAAATAAAGTGTAAGAATGAGACTTACATTACTGCGTTTTTAGTAGGTACTAACACTCTGTTGCACTCACTGGCTATCATGGCGGATGATTATTTGATTTATTAATTAATTTAAATTTTTAAATTTCAATTAATACTTTTATTATTTTATTTATTAATTTAACGATTTAAATTTAAATTTATCTCTTTGTAATAATTACATAAATAAATATTTTTTAATTTTTTTTGACAATGAAGAATATTTACAATTGTAATATTTATTTTATAATTTTATAAAATTGGGCAGACTCGATTATTTTACATTTTATAAAATCAAATTTTTAATTAATATTATTAAAAGGTCTAATAAATGCAACTTACGAAATTGAAAAACACATTTTTCTAAAATTTCGAATTCCAGGTTGATGACAAGTGCAAAAATGAGCTTCTGAGTAGTCTTACTTTAAATAAAATGTTTAAATTTTTATTATTGTAAATTTTTGGATTTTATTAAATTATCCTAAGCCTCTTACCGGATCTTTCATTTCTCCGCCATCCTGGACGATCTAAAATTTCTATAATTATCATTATTTTTTACGATTCAAATGATTTTTTAAGTGTTTTGAAATCAGATTTTTAAAATTTTTTAATTTTTTAATAATACTTGGGTCCACATGATATGATAAGCTATAAAAGAATCTTAAAAACTGCATTTTAAACTATGAAAATTAACGAATATTTTTAACACATTTGCTAGCGTCATTGTAATATATCTGTTTTACCTCTCAAAAATTTTCGTTTCTTATCAATATTTTGCCTTAAAATTTAAGGGCACCAGCATTTATTATACTATTTGGTAAAATATAATAGTACTATTATACTATTATACTACTTATTATATTAATACTGTAATGTATTGTTATATTATATTTTTTTATTGTTTAGTAAGATTTATAACGGGTTGTTGGTTTGATCGTCGTGTGTTACGCGCGGAACAAAATTAAAAAAACTATATAGCGATAATTTATATATATATATATATATATATATATATATATATATATATATATATATATATATATATATATATATATATATATATATATATATATATATATATATATATATATATATATATATATATATATATATATATATATATATATTTATAACTTCCAATTATGTAAAATTGAATTTGAATAAATTCCAATTCACAATCTGATACCAGATATCAAATAGTCAAATGAATGTCAAAAAATAAAATCAGATAAACTAATTATAATGAATTCAGAATTTGCCAAATGGTATTTCAATAATATCGGGGGACCGTACCTGTATCGTAATATGACTTCTTACCTATATCGTAAAGATAGAAGTGGACCAATATCGTAAAAGTTAAAAAATTTATTTTTCAAACATTCAATAATTTAAATGACAGGTTTAATGATAAAGTCAATGTTTTCACCACAAGATGGACAAACAGGGTTGTCTGAATTTTGTACTCTAGAAACACATGACCAGTACCCTTACGACTAATACCATTACGACCAGTACCCTTAGAGGGTCAAAACATCCTGTCGGATAAACTCCGAGTATATATTGCAGGTTATTATTTTGTTTTTTAATTTACGATATTAATTAATATTTCTTGTTACAATATAAAAGAAGAAATTAAATTACGATATTAATTAACATTGCTTCTTACGATACAGAATTTTCACGATATAATTCCCATATTACGATAAGTTTTTTTACGATACAGGTAGTGGCAATCATAATATCAATATCGTTGAACTGAAAGTCATCAACAAGATTACTACAAATGTTATTTTAAAAAGAAATAAGTAAAGTTTCTCTGCTATATCATCGAAAAAATTAGATTACGTATGGATAACATCAAAATGGAAACTGTTGGAATATTAATTAATAGGTCTGTTAATTTCTGATTTGTGTCTCTTTTATAAATCAAATAACTAAGACCCAACATAAAACTACTTTATCGATTCTCAATGTAAATTACAGCTGGACTGAGCAATGTAAATTGAAGATATGAGTATTCGACGGTCATTAAATCAATGGTCGTCAATGATCACGGTTTCTACCTGTAATGCCTCCTAGCACTTTTATCAATTTAATAATTGAACTAAAAATATATTATTAAATTAATTAAATTAAAATAAAAAATAAAAACCGATTGTTTAAATAATCCTTTACTTTTCACTTTTTCGAAAATCATCATCAAATTCAATTTTTAAAATCATCAAATTCCAACATGTCTAACGAAGTCACTGAAGTCGAACAAGTTGAAGAAGTTGAAGAATCATCAAATTGCGTCAAAATCAATGGATCAAATATGTCAGAAATACAGGAAACAGAAACCTTCGTCTTATTCACAATGATATCTCTGATGATGTTCAAGATCTTCAACAATGTTAATTACAATAAATTCTTTGTTCAAATTAATTGTATGTCTCTACACTACCTACCAGTGAATTTCGTAATATTTACGTTTCTAAAATAAAAATTTTCCAATAATTTTTATAAAAAATCTTTTTATAATATTTTTAAACACACACAATATTTTTTAAGCGTCAAATATTGATATTTTCACAATTCATTCTTTAAAAGATTATTTCGCATCAACCTAGTATATTTATTATTTTAAATTTATAAACATTTAACATTTTACATACATTTAAAATGTTAAATTGAAAATACTATTTTAAAAATATTTTATATAATTGATCTTTGAAGTTAATAATTAATTTTTAAATATTTTAAACTTCCATGAATATTGGCGAGGATTACGTTTGGCACAGTTATATAGCAGTGATTAAAAATCTTTTTGAAAATTACCGAGCTCATAATTAAGATTAATTGGAGAGTATTTTTTCTTTTACTTAAAAGATTTAGATGCTATATAAGTAAGAAGATGCACTTTCTTCACAGTCATTTAGAGTGGTTTCCAGGGAAGCAAATACAGTAAAGAACAAGAAGAAAGCTTTCATTAGGATATCCAGATAATGAAAGAAGAATTTATTCAACAGGAACATTTATGGTAGGAGAGTGTTGAAATTGAACCTTGATAATTATTAGAAGCTGCTAGAACATCTTCAGGTTCAGAAGTTAACGTCATAATTCCAAGTATATATTTAATGAAATATTGTATAACTTTCAAACAAATTTTCAGTGATGAATAAAATAATTTCAAAACCATTTATTAAAATTTTGATATTTAAAATATATTTATTTAAAAATTATTTACTAATAAAACTTCTTTTAAGTTATTTTAATAGTCCATTATTTATCATTTAAAATTATTTTAATAAAAACATTGAAATATTTAATTCTCAGCTGAAAACACCTCACAATAATATTGATAAAATTTTATATTTTATATATAATGTTTAATTGTAAAAAGGCGAAACATTTGCCCTCCGATCTACCCTTTTTAAAAATATTAAATATAAATTTTCTTATCAGTTCATTAGTTTAAATAACAGTGTTATCCCTCGAATAAAATAATAAAGTAAAATTTAATAAAATAAAATTGCAAGGATAATGATTGTTCATTGGAAACAGTACTTTGAGACAGGCATGGATAGGACAGTTGAAAGCTTGGCACAGTGAATCGAAAGTGAAGCTAAAAACATCGTATAGCAGTCAGTGTTTTGTTTGGAGAAAGACCGGCAAAAGTAGAAATATAAAATGACCATCAAACTTCGGAAATTCAAATGGGTACACAAACTTTGCGGGGAGAAGGCCAAAGATAGATGTTAGTGGAGTGTGACAAAAGAAACTAAACTGTATTAAATGTGAAGGAAATCATTACTTACAACAATGTATAGAGTTCCTAAAGCTGAAGTTCTATGAACGAGAAAGCGACTTTGTTACAATTGTATTTTACCAACTCATAAAGTTAGTATTAGAAGGTGCTAACACATTTTCTAAATTATTTTTTAAATCCGGTTCAAAAGTTAACGTCATAATTCCAAGTATTTATTTAATGAAATATTGTATAATTTTCGAACAAATTTTCAGCGTTGAATAAAACATTTTCAAAACCATTTATTAAAATTTCGATATTTAAAATATATTTATTTAAAAATGATTTACTAATAAAAAGCTTGTTTAATTTTTCAATTTAAAAAATTCAATTTAAAAATTATTTTAAAAGTTATTTTAATAGTCAATTATTTATCATTTAAAATTATCTTAAAAAATCATTGAAATATTTAATTCTCAGCTAAAAACGTCTCACATTTAGAAAATGTGAAAAATCGAGCTTTTGTAAAGACAGGAATTGTATTCAATAACTCAGAGAACAAAATTGATGATAATCAAAAGCCGAGCAATGAAAACACCTCAATGATGACTTCTCAAGACAGACAGAGTCAGAATATGTATGTCCCTTTTTCGAACTATTACAGTAAAATTAATTAATGAAAGGAAGGAGATCCGAGTCAATGCATTGCTGGTCGACGCAAATAATGTCAGTTATATTACCAATTGTGCAGCGCAAGACTGGGTGTTGGATGACAATGGCAAAGTACTCCAGTTGACTTAATTGTATGACAATTAGAAAATTCTAGAAACAAATTCTGAAACAGAAGTATTTGGCAAGGAATAATAACAAGGTAAAGTAAATTTGAACTCCTTGGTGATAAAAAAGGTCGCTGAAAATGTGTAATTGGAGAAAGTTGTCGAAGAATTGGAAGAATTTGAGATATATAGACTTCCCAATTCTGAAAAAAAAAGAACGCAGATAGACAAATTGATTTGCGCTGATTATCCACATCTACATCGATCTATCTGGGAAGTATAAGGATAAATGTACAAACCAGTTGCGAGGTTGACATCCATCAGATAGACATGTCCGGGTAAGATCAACAGAAATCAAGGTCCAAGATGTTCGCATTTGATACAGAGTTATTTTTCGGAAACAGAAAAATTAAATGACGAGTTACAGGAATTTTGGGAAATTGAGAAAACACAACTTGACAGAAATGAGTTATCTAATGAAATTCAAAGAGCCCGAAACGAATTGGAAAAGCAATCAATCAATTCTGGGAAAACCATCGAATAAGTTAATTTCATTACTTACACACAAAATGTCAAACGAAAAACGGATACATGGGAAAAGTAAGCTGAGTCTTGTCTTGCTTGTTAGAACATAAAATTGTGGAATCGAAGACAACAGAAGTGTTGAGTAATTGAGAAAAAGATAAACCAATAACAGGAGATCTGATACCCGAAGAAGCTGTTAATATTATTTAAATCGTCGAAAGGAAATTCAATCGACTAATAGAAAAGCGTAAAAATTTTCAAAAGCCAAAGAAGCTCTGGAATCGGGAATCTGAGTTAAACCACTGCATGATTTGAAAAAGGTTTGGAATGAACTTAAAAGCATATTGGAAAAGATTTGAGACATGAAAGAAACTCCCTGGCTTTCTGTTCAATCTCGAACATAACTCCAAGATATCGAAATTTTAACAGCACAATCGGAAGAATTATCGAACAGAGTCAAACAACACGCTTCATTTGAACTTATTCGCACGCTGCTAGAGATGTATGGTAAATTATGAGGTTAATTTGCGTCTGTGTGCGCTTTTTACTTTTTATGTATTTGGGTTGTGTGCGCACACAGACGCGGACAATTGTCGCATTATTAGTTTATCTCGCGTCTGTGTGCGCTTTTTACTTTGTTGATTTGAATTGTGTGCGCACACAGACGCGGAGAATTGTGGAATTTAGTCAAAGTTATTATTGTTTGAGTTATGTTTTCTGGAATTGTGGTTTTAAAGAATTGATTTATAATTTTGATTTGAATTTTTGGCCTTAGTGAAATATGGAAGATAATGAATGTTTGATATGTCGTATTTCAATGAGCTATATGGCGAAGAGATGTCTTTTCAGCAGTGGATCGTTGCAAATTATTAGTGGAAGTTTTTCAAAACGATTGGAAATCAACGATTTAATTTCTATAAATCATGAAATACAGAAGAGGAACTCCAAGATAGGTTTATGAAATTTCCCCAAAAGTTTAAAAATATTCGTAAATTATCTGAAACCATTTATGACATGAGGGATAAAAAGATAAACTTGCTAACTTATGAATATTATATTCTATTTAATCGAGCTCTTACAAGGATCAACACAATTCAAATGTTTATTAGCCAAAGTGTTGAACAATTATCCAGTGTTTCAAATTCAATCATGGATCAATCTCAAGTTATTGGACACGTTAAATGGTTTAACAAACAATGGTTTTGTACAAATAAAGCGTGTGGTGCGATTAATTACAAAGAAATTCTTCTGATGTGTCTTAGACGTAAAAAATGTACAAGTCAATCTGTTAATTGTGGAATTGAAATCCAAAGCAATCAAAGAACGATATTGAAGAATGCTTATTAGAAAATTAATTGTCAGCTTGTCATTAAATGAACTGCAACTGGGAAAGGTGTGGGATAATCATTTGGTGAAAAATGAATAAATAATAAAGGAGATCCCTTACCTAGATGTTGATGCCTCAAAAATGCGTACAGTGTGGCAGACTACTTTATAGGAAGATGGACATGTGAGGGTTACAAAGGTTTGCTTAGGGAAAGGAAACCTATGAGGCCGGTGACCGGGTTTGTCCACTGGGGTTATACAATGTAGTTGATCCATTAAAAGGGATCAAATGGCTTCATTATCTTTATTTCATTGATGCTTCAAACAGTGATTCTTAATGTGAGGCGCGTGAATTAAATACATTTTATAAAAATAATATATTGTTCGAAAACGGTTGCATCACAATTCGAGAATCTATGCTCCAGAATGCAACAACATCCATTTCATTAGGATAGAATTAAATAAATGATAATTACTTCAGGAACTGAATTGACTCTTGCTGGTTACCCTTGTACTTCATTGTTCCATTGATAAATCATTAAATGAATATAAGTAAATTCGAGTGTATTATTTTGCATGCATGAAATAATTTTCGTAGAAGCCGCTTATAAAAAAGGTTTAAGAAATACTGCTCTAAACTGAAGTTTTAAATACCTTACCACTCGTTAATTTTACTCCCATAAAATTGGAAATAGTGTGAAATCCTTTTTATCCTGCATTAAAGTTTTATAACTAACCTAGGGGTTGCCTTTAAAAACGGGTATTTTTGAAATATTGGGGTGCGGGTTAACTATTGAAGTAAAAATCTGACTTTGGAAGCTTTTTATTTAGATAAATACAAATATTCTAAAGCTATAACAACGAATCCAATAAAAATAATTTAAAATATAAGGTAATTTATTCAATTGAAACATGTGGTGTAGCTAACACGGGTGACACCTGGAGCGGATATCGATGGTGCCACCCCTCAAAAACAGTTAAAATCAACATTATGCAAAAGAAAATAATAGGGTAGGCATGAAGTATGATTTTGATACAACAATAAATAAACATTTTTGAAAAAATAATCATCATTGATCATCAAATTACAAAATTATCAATCAAGTATCATAAACATATACAGTCAAATCTTATAACTATGCCACCTCGATGCTATGCCACTCTCGCTATTATACCACTTTTACTAGGTTCCAACAAAATTAAATATAAAATAAATTTACTATCCCACTCTCTACTCTCGTAACTATGCCTATATTGTGTAACAGTCAAAAGGCACGAGTTTTAAAAGCCTATGTTTTTACACAATGCTCGATTATCACTCACGTCGAATACAAGGCGAACGTGCGTGGGACGGAAGACTAAGCCAGCAGGGACGTAAAGTGCTGGTTTGTTATGATAACTTTGATGGTCACCTTTCCGAGTTTGAGCTAAACAACATTCAACCTATCATATTCCCACCCAAAACATGAGTGCCAACTCACAACCAATAGATCAAGGAATCATAGAAAACCTCACCACTACAAGAAGTTCCTGCTGTGTCGCCCACTTGAGGCTATGGATAAAGGAAAGGAGTTTAAGTTTACGTTGCTTGACGCTTTACATATCGCCCGACGTGCTTGGTTGCAGGTCAGCAAGTCGACGATTAGAAATTGTTTTGCGAAGGCTAAGTTTGTTGAAGAAAAGATCCAAACTGAGGTACAGAGTGTGGAACTGCTCGATACCTGGGAAGTTCTGTCTGACGAAAAAAAGATGCACGAGAACGAGTAGATCGAGCTGTTTGATTTTCTCAAAGCTGATGAGCGCCTCTCGACTGGTGGAAGTTTTACACTGGAGGAGATGCTATGCGGTGAAGAGCCGATGGGAAGCAAGGATGACGATATAACTGTTGAGTAGGAAGTCGTTTCATTCGAGGAAGCACAGCGCGTTGGAGCACCGTACGAAATTCATGCACCAGAAAAGTGGGAAGCGAGGTGTGATGCAAGCGTTCTATCAGTCAGATAACTAAATTCACGTGATCTATCAAAAGAAGATGCGCCAACTAACAACTCTTGAAAGCTTTGTCCGGAAAATTAAATTGAGAAAATATATCTATTTTTACAAACCCTCGTTACGATGTCACTCTTGCTACAATGCGACTCATGCTCGATCCTGACAGGTGGCATAGTAACGAGATTTGATTGTATAGAAGAAACTTGCAAAAAACCTTTAACCGATTCGATATCAGTGAGATCTAATATTTCAATCAACACATCTGGAACTTATTGAAGTTATGATTTGTAAAAATAAATTAAAATTTTTAATTTAATCAATCTATTTTAATTAATTATTATTAAGCCATTTGTTTGACAAATTAACTAAAATTATTTAAATTTTTCTTTAGTTTCCGTTGACTTAATAATTTGAAGGTTATTTACTATCAAATGGCTCATCATATACCGAAAGCTCCTGGATATTATTCTATGCTCAAAGATGGAGCCAGGGTAAGAATTGAGATTTGCTGTAAATAATCTACGACAATAAAATTAGTATTTCCAAGGATTGGAAGAATCTGTTGTGAGGAATATTCACGCATGCAAGGCTCTTGGTAAAACTGTCTCGTCAAGTTTTGGTCCCATGGGTATGAATAAAATGGTAATCAACCACATAGAGAAAAAATTCGTAACGAAAGACGCAGCAACAATTCTAAGGGAACTAGAAGTTGCTCATCCTGCCGCTAAAATTATGGTGCTGGCGGCTCAGCAGCAAGAACAGGAATGCGGAGAAGGAACTAATTATGTGATTCTCCTCATCACCTCTTTACTGGAGAAGGCAGAAGAATTAATTGAAATGGTTTTTTAGTTCTTTCATTTTACATTTACTAATTGAATTTACAGGGGTTATCTGTGGTCAATATTACCGAAGGTTATGATGTTGCTGCGAAATTCAGTTTGAAGCAATTAAGAGGTAGCGGTTAATTTTGTTAATTAATTTAATTTATTGTTGAATCAAGGAATGGTACTGGAGAATATTGATGTATTCAATAAGGAAAAAATCGGCCAAGTTTTGCATTGCACAATCCAATCTAAAATTCAGGATGATGACCAATATTTATCCAAATTGGTTGCGGATGGATGCGGTATGGAATTTCTGTTATGGAAGTCTAATAAATTCATTTCCTCCATTTAGTTGGTATCATGCGAGAAAAGAAAGAATTCGATACAGATAACATGAGAATTGTCAAGATTTTGGTGTGGTCATATTCATTGTTCTTACTAATAATGTGAAGGGTTAATAAAGTTAGCACCAAAAATTATTAAAAAAACAATAAACCATAACGGTGGTTCCAAATAAAGCATAGTTCATGTAATGCTATATTCGTGGAAATAACAAAATAGCAACAACGTAAATCATTATTTTTTACAAATGTATGAAACAAAATGTGATTGGTCGGTAAATGTTATCCGTCAATAATTGGATATAATTCCCGAAATGATGCGCACTGTGGCTAATGATCCACTGGTATGCGCACACGTAGCTAAGGAATAAACCTCCTTTTAGTGCGTAAGAAAACCCTCGATAATCCATATGAATGTCTGAGTCAAGTTTCGCATGCACAACAATGTCATACTGATAGGCGCCGTTGTTGATTTGCTACACGTTAGAATGTCTAACTCATGCATCAGTCACGACGATACTTCTTGACAGAACATATTCCATAATGAAACCTAAGAGAGTTATGGTATTTCTAAGTGCCACGACCTCCAATTAGCATTGACTACATTCACGTTTAACAATGTCAACTACCTTCCGATGGAAGAAAAAAAAACTAATACGGTTCACAGCTAAACCTACTAGTTGAAGTTCCAGTTTTTTCTCAAGTAGAAGAAGTTGTCCTTCAAACGATGTCCCAACTGTCGATATCTTCGAATAATATGACATGTCAGCATGCCACTCAATAAACCCAATAGTACATTCTCCTGGCAATTTTCTCTGTACTTATGCCACAGTTGAAAAAGGATTATCCAGTGCGTGCACTGCATCTTGAAGCGCATCTCCGTGAGTAATCGTCTCCTGATAATTCACGGAGTAATATAAGCTATGGGATGTCGACAGTTACCAAATACATTGTTGTTTCGTATTAGATGGGGCATATAGTCATTCATATTGTCATACAATTGTTTTGGTGTTACGTCAAAATTTTCGAATTGATGACAATGTATACCATCAGAAGTAATACGAACCTTCGCTTGTGGTCCACGAGTCATTTTTATAAAAGCATTTTAACGATTATAAATTAAAAATTCCTCCTAGTACCAAGCTAGGTGATGTGCGCTGCGTGAATATAGTATTACATGGACATGTGCGCTGAGTTAATACTATGATTAAATTGTGGTAACGTGGGTCAGAGTTAAATCACAAATATTAATAATAATAATAATAATAATAATAATAATAATAATAATAATAATAATAATAATAATAATAATAATAATAATAATAATAATAATAATAATAATTTCAGAAATATATCTGCATTTCATAAAATTTAATTAAATTGTTTTATCGAAAGGAAATTGTTTGCATAAAAAATGTAAGATAAAGTTTTAAATAAATGTGACCGACACAGCTCTCTTGTTCAATTAAATCTTACATTAAATTTTAGGGAGGAGGAGTTATCAATTCCCAACTTATCAAGGGTATGGTATTTTGTCGAGATACTCAAGGCATTGTGAAAGAAGCTATAAACGCAAAGGTTGTCATATATTCCTGTCCATTTGATATTGTACAAACTGAAACTAAAGGCACCATACTTATCAACACGGCGGCTGAATTAACGGCCTTCAGTAATGAGGAAGAAGAAGATATCGAATTGAAAATAAAAGAACTTGTGAAATATGGAATAAAAGTTGTTTTAATAGTAAAAATAGATTATGTAAATAATTTTTGAAGGTTGTCATATCTGGTGGTAAAGTTGGAGATCTTGTATTGCACTATGCAAACAAATATAAATTGCTTGTCCTTAAGATAAATAGTAAATTCGACCTAAGAAGACTAAGTTCTGTTACTGGAGCCACGATTATGTCGAGCTTGATTGTGCCTTGTGCTCATGAAATTGGGCACATTGATCGTGTTTACACTGATGAATTGGGAAAACGTGTTGTTGTTATCTTTGAACAAAGTAACAAATTAGTTAAGGAATACATCTAAATTGTCATCTTAATAGAAGGCATAAAAGGTAATATAGCAAGTGTTGTTATTCGAGGAAGCATGGATGGACTTCTCGATGAAGCTGAACGGGCAGTGGAAGATGCTATCAATACATATAAATGCTTGACCAAAGAAAATGCAATCATAGCGGGAGGCGGTGCAACGGAAATCCAGTTGAGTCAAAAATTGACCGAGGAAGCTAACAAATGTTGTGATCTAAAACAGTATGCAATTCGACAATTCGGTCAAAGTTTCGATTTGGTTGTCAAAGCGCTTATTCAGAATACTGGAATGAAGGTTAGTCAACGGTTGGGCGAATGATAAAGTAATTGTAGAGTATAGGCAATTGATGCAGTTACTGATCTTCACCAATTTCATAATCAAGGACAGAAATTTCATGGACTGGTATGCAGTGACGATGGGGCGAGACTTGGAAATGTCATTGAATCTAACATATATGATTTATATTCAGTTCGTCATTGGGGAATAAAATTCGCGGCAGATGCAGCAATTTCGATTTTAAAAGTAGACCAAGTATGATCATTTATTGTTTAACTCTAAATTTAAGACTATCCTTAGGTTATCATGGCTAGACCCGCAGGAGGAGTTGCCAAACCCAGGCAGCCAGGTGCTCCAAATGAAGAATAATTTTAATTTGGCGATTATCATCAGAGTTTTAATGTTTTGAAAATGAGTGATTTCATTAAAGTTTATTGTTGAAGGTGTCATTTTCATTATTTTTTGATGAATAAGAATTGTTAAATATTTCATTTATCCCGGTCTTTAATTAAAACAAAAATTAAAATTACGCAAAGGTTTTATTTTATATATATAGAGACATCAAAGGTGTTTCCTTCTTTTGTCAAATATTTGAGAATAATGTGCTTCTGTGCTCATGAAATCTTGTCTTTGTACTACGTAAATCAATTCTTTTGGGTGATTATTCAAATACGTTTACAAAATGTTTTCTTGATTCTTTTGTTCCCGATGAGTTTCTCCGTACATACTTCTAATTAAATTTGTTAAAATATATTCTTGTATGCTTCTATATTTCTTGATGTTGTGATCTTTGTTAAGAATCTGAGGTAAGTGCATGTTGTTATTTGTTGCAGGAAAAATCTTTGTTTCCTTACAACGGCAAAAGAAATTTATTTGGTAGTGTGATTTCGCAATTTTCTCGTTGATTCTGTATTTCCAATTATTTTGCCCGGCTCGGGCCTTTTGAAAGTATAAAGTGATGACAGTCATTCCAATTGGTGGGTTACAGGTATTGTAAATCTTTACCTCCTCGTGCTGTTTCCAGCGTAACCCAAAATACAATTTATAGCTGACCACTTGATACCCGTTGAGCAATCAACGTTGGTACTGTATCAAGGGTTTGGGCACTAGCAAAAAGTGAGCATGCTTAGCATACTATAATTGTCTAGCACCCACTGGGGTTCACGGACTGCCGATAGAAGGCCTATGTCCGATTTCTTTTCGTCCCCTTGGTTATATATATCTGCATACACTCACTGTCCCATACCCATCCATATACACACATATACACATACATGCCTATCTATATATATATCCATATATGCCAATCGGGTGAGAAACTCAAAATGTACCGATAAGAAAACACTCATAACAATTTTATTTGGACAAATCAAACAACTTATAGAGTCCTGGTTAGTTCGGTTGGGGTAGTCTCTGCTCCAATAGGATGGAGAGTCAATTGAGCCTGACTGGCCTGCCTTATCCTTGCTCGTGCTGCTTTTCCCGGCCGGATCTTCTTTTTCGAGGGCTTCGGCACGCTTTCCTCCCGTTGGTGAACCAGTTCGCTCATAGGTCGGATCTTAGAAATGACCTCCCGATCAAGGTCTTGTTGATGTATCTTGACCTCCAGCTCCCTCACCTTCATGCGGAGGGCCCGCAACTCAACTTGATCTTGGGCGCTCTGGAGTTGCAATTGGGTGATGAGTTTCATTCGCTTTCTCATCTCTGTGGGCGGGAACCAAGTGCCCTCGAAATTTCGGCAATGGGCCTTAAGTCGCGTTAGCTTAGCCCGGTATTCCTCGGCTTGATGTTGCGCCTTCTCTCTGTCTGCCCTCATTTCTTCCAGGAGTTGTAACACTAAAATAAACAACATTAGAGATTGTTACCTTGGCGTGGGGAAGTGTACGTTATTATTACTAAATGAACGTCGCCCCTACGTCACCGCTCCCTACTGCGTACTTCTAGACTTGCCTCTATGGATTTCACCAAAGTTTATAGTGTAGTCGTGATAGTCAACACTGCGCAAATTAGAGTTGGTAGTCACAATGGTCCCCCCGTTGAAATAATTTATTGAAAATCAGAAGCTAAATACACAATAAAATTAATATTAATAATTAACACATAAATAAACAATCAAACAAAGAAAAATTATCATTAATAACAACACTAATTAATAAAGGTGGTCAAGACAAAATAATATCAATAATGAAATTAGCCGAGATGACCAGATCACAACAGAGTAGTTAGATGGGCACATACTGCCAAGACGTGCAAGGTACTAGAAAACATCCATCACATCACAGGATTTGCACTGGTCTTAACGACAAAATCATCTTGGGTATATAACGTTTGATTATAAGTCTCGATCCTTGCCCGCCCCACTCTTCTGGGTGGAACTGGTGCCTTTCCGTGGTCGTCCTCGTTTTCTCGGCCGATTCGGTCCAGGGCTTCTTGGATATGCTAGCCCACGTTGGAGAGCCGCAGTTCGCCTTGGGTGACATTGGGCCCGTGCGTACCCGTCACAGTCCTCCAATTCGCCGGCCAGGGTTGCTTCCTCGAGACAGTGTAATCGGTCCACTGCTCTCTTTGCATCGTCGAAGGCGTCGATCAGAGCCAAATACGTGCCATTGAGGTACGGCTCTATCTTCGGAGTCACTGGGACCACATTCTGGTAGGTCCAGTCATGGATTTTATACCAAATCCACCTGGACCTCAAGCGAGTGATCTCGCCCTCCTGATCCAATCTGTTGATCTCGTCCCCTTCCTCATGTGTCAGTTCGTGGCTCAAGACGGATGATGAGGGCCCGACCTGTGTGTTCGTTGATTCAGAACAGGACATGTCTATAATCATCAAAAAAAAAATATCAAACGTACGATAACTCTAAAATATCCAAACGCCACATTACCATTCCTTTCAAGCATAATACTCCACCTATTCAACAAACCATGATTTTACAGGTAAAGTAATTAATTTACAATTTGATTTTCATATTTAATTTATTATATCCTATTTAATAAACTGGGTAGGGAATCGCTAAATTAGATTGAATTGATAAATTTAGGTTTAACTTAACTCAAAGTGGACGAAAGAATAAAATTGGAAAACTTAGATTTTCATAAATTCACCCCAAAATCACCATCAAGTGATCTTTGTTTTACTTATCCAAATATTTAATTTGATATTTTTAATATTTAACATTAATTTCCTTTGTAACAAAAATTTTATTCAGCAGTATTATTCGACGTAACCACGCCACTAAAATCCACTACGAGGAGGGACATTGCCATGTACCGAGCATTATTTTCGGTCCCTGGCAATTCCCAACCGCAGGGGCTGTAAGTGGTTCTAACATCATCTCAAGGTGGCAGGTAACTAAAATTTTGTTGAATTTTCCCTTTGGTTGATTTTAGGAACTCAATCTTCCCAACCCCCAGTTCGATCGTGAGGCATATTTGGATAAACTCTCGAGATCGTCGTACTGATAGTCCAAAATATGCCGATTTGCCCAAATTTGAGTCATCTCAGTTTTCGTGTTGGTATTTATATGTGTAGTGGGAAAACGGGATGAAACAATTCAACCTGAAGGGGTTTTGGCGAGGCCCGCCGTTCCTTTACCTCCTTACATTCAACGGTAAGGCTTCACAGTGACTAAGATGATTTGATTTTAATAACTTTTTATGACTTTTTATTAAATACAATCTTTGTTCTTGTTGAATTTAGTTAAAGAGACTGTTTTATTGTTAAGTAATTTATTAAGTAATTTTATTATTAGAGAAATTTTTTCTTTCTTGCTGAATTTAAGTAGTCAACGATTATGATCGTAATACGTATTGTTACTTATTGTTCCTTGTCTATGATTATAAGGGACATGTCTCCTACCCTAAGTAGTTGATCCTGGGAAGGGGTCCCTGGTGCTTTCTGACCTGCATGGAATCTACCTCTGGGATAGCCGGAGTTACATTTGCTAAGGTGTCGTTGATTTTATTCGGAGCTCGGGGGTTCCTACTGTCTTGGTCGATGGTGATTGGTTCGTTTATGAGAATGTATGTCTTATCCATTTGGTTAGCCGGGGTGGATTTGGTGAGGGTACCCTTTACTTTACCTAGTTATTTCCATAAATAGAATCGGTCTCATTGGTTGTATCCTTCCGTAAGGAAGAGAAAATCAATAGTATCGGTTCGAATTTTCTATTAATAGTAACATTCTATTGATAATGATGTTACTAATAATAATAATGATAATAATAATAATAAATATAATAATAATAATAACCATGATAAACTAATAGTAATAAGGATAATACTAGTCATAATGTAACAATATTAATAACGATAATAATGAATATGGTAATAGTAACGAAATAGTAATAATGATAGTATCATTTGATGTTTTACCAACTAGATATATACTAAAATTAGTAATTTGAGGCCTTCGTGCGATAAGTAACGTGGGTATAATTCGAAAGGAGATTAGTTATGAATATTTGTGAGTTATCATTTCCCATTTTTTCCAACCAAATGTATATTAAATTTAGAAATCTGAGACATTCATGCAATAGGTAACGAGGAATATTATTAAATATATACTGGAGTAAGCTCATTTAAACCATCTATACAACCTATAATGAAGGTGTGATTCAAGGGAGGTGGTTTATGAATATTTATAAATTTTAGTTTACTATTCTACAGACTCAATATATATTAAACTAGGTTAATTGAAGATCCTGATACAATAAATAATGAAGGTATGATTCAGGGGGAGTTAGCTATGAATATTGACAAATTATCAATTTAATATTTTGCAGACTAAGTATATTGTAAAAAGGGGTAATTTAAGATATTGATACAATGGGTGGTGACGGTATGACTCAGGGGTGCTTATGAATATTTATAAATTATTAATTTTATAATTTACAAGTGATATGTATAGCAAAAATAATTTCAATTCCAAACATTTAAGCAATGGGTAGTAAATACCTACTTCAGGTGGTTGATTTTAAAAATTTATCTTATAGAAAACCAGTTGATACTCGTATTTATACTTCTTGAAATTTTTGTGAATTCAAGTATAAGAAAATTTTGTGAGATTCTCTAGCTTAATCATCATTTGTATTTTATAGGCTAGATATATATATATCAAAATTAGGGGATTTGTGCATAAAAATTTTATCAACTATCGTTTGACATTAAAGTTAAAGTTAGATATCAACATAAAATAGGTATTGGATCATAATTATGTAATTCAGAGGAACCTTTATGACACCAACCCGTTATGCCTATTCCAGTTGGGTTATAACTAGGAACTGGGGTTTCGATGACTTTGCGATGCTGGTAAGAAAGGTTACCTTTTCTTTAAGAGTATTATGCTGATATAGGCTATTACATACTGAGGGTAATTGACACACTCTTCACTAAGACAACCCGAAAATGAAATGGTGATGATGTAATAATAATCCTGGAAGTGGTAGTATGCAAAATAGAATTTTTAAAGGTTTCATCTAAATCAGCTTCCAATACCCGTGCGGTAAGGCATAAAGACATATGAGTAATACATTATTGAACGTGATTGGATTATCCTTAAAATCGGATGTAATCATGAAAAATATCAATAAAGTCAATGTCAATAATTAATATTGGGCATATTGGATAATATTTTGTGCAATTAGGTTTAAAATCGAACATAATTAAGAATAGTATCAATAGTTAATAGTGAGCATATAGAATAATATTTGATGCAATTAGGTTTAAAATCAAACATAATTAAGAACAGTATCAATAGTTAATAGTGAGCATATAGAATAATATTTGAAGCAATTAGGTTTAAAATCAAACATAATTAAGAACAGTATCAATAGTTAATAGTGAGCATATAGAATAATATTTGATGCAATTAGGTTTAAAATCAAACATAATTAAGAACAGTATCAATAGTTAATAGTGAGTATATAGAATAATATTTGATGCAATTAGGTTTAAAATCAAACATAATTAAGAACAGTATCAATAGTTAATAGTGAGTATATAGAATAATATTTGATGCAATTAGCCGACTGCTTGATTTGTGATAATTTAAGTCTGGGATCTTTCCCGTTTAGATGATCTTAGTGATGTATCTCTGGTGTATAGTTAAGTGTTTATTTTTGGTATGTAGGTTAATGAGAAAGTCGATTTAATTAAAATTTTCCTACTTTCCCGACCCAACTGGATACGGTATGGTAGGCCTTATTGTAGTATGTTCCCCGCGATTACTTGCCCGCATTTTAGTTCGTCCGCATAGTCCCTGCGACTATGCCAACTACCTGGATGGATTTATACGCCCTACTCATGGTTAAACACCAATAGTTCGTGGCGACCTTCCGGTTAAAAAAAATGAATTTTAGTGCATGTGGGGTCGTAGACCCAAAAATTGTGCGTGCATGTCAAATAATTATTGGAGACAAGGCTGATCAGCGTAGCGAACTCGTAGACGACGCTGATCACTCTTGTTAAAAATAATTAGATCATAATAAAAGGTGACAAAAATTTAAATCATTATAATTTATCATAAAACGAATAATAATTATACAATAAATATACCATCCTTACTTTCAATATGGTTCGAAGGTTTCGACAAGAAAATTTTTGGCATACAAAAATATCTGAATTGTGACGAAAATGCGTCGGTATATATACCTATTTTGTACACGTGTATGTATTGATGCATTAAAACAAACTCGAATTCTTTTTATTCCAGAAGTTTCTATTTTGTAATTTTGATATTTTTAATGGAAATTTTAGTGCTATAATTTTTGTTTTTATTTTTAAATTTTTATTTTCTAATTATTTTTCATTAATTTTACGTCCATGA
Source organism: Schmidtea polychroa (assembly GCA_959609185.1). Taxonomy (NCBI): domain Eukaryota; kingdom Metazoa; phylum Platyhelminthes; order Tricladida; family Dugesiidae; genus Schmidtea; species Schmidtea polychroa. Next base: position 2,223 of record CAUHTR010000945.1, on the reverse strand, counting down.
TGGATTTGGAACGGTTCCAGAACATTCTATTTTACTTTTAATTTAATTTTTATTTTTAACTGATATTTTACGAATTTCTTTTTAAGAAATTTTATTTTTAATACTAATTTATTTATTTTTCTAAATTTTATTGTTTAAGGTAGTTTTTATGATGGTCATCGCCATTTTTATAGAATGTTCTGGGTTTTTCTGGAATTTTTTGCTATTTTTACCATCTTTTAAGTTACTCGAGTTTGCTTTTTGTAATTCTATGTTTATTTGGCTATTTTTGGGTTAAATTTTATATAACTTCTTGCTTCTGTATGAATTTTATTTAATTTCTGTGTTTTAGGTTTTTGTTGTTTTTCCTTTAATTACTATTGTTTATTTGGTGTGGTTTTTAATATTTAACTATACTTTTTGCTTTTTGTACTGCTGTGTACCTACACATTTCAGGTCACAATTAGAACTTTGGGTCTAGAAGTCAGTTCTAGCCCAACATAAAACACTCGGGGGCCCATAAAATTGCGACCCGCAATTTAAGTCAGAAGATGAATAATATTATTTTCAGAATACTTGCACTATATTACAAGTGCCTACATGCAAATTGGGTCCACGAGCTACAGGGTCGTGACCTCAATACCCACATACATAAAAATGCTACTATTACACTACATTTTACAGATGGGTTGAAAGATGAAGAAAAAGAACGACCGAGGTCGGTCCACATAAAAATAAAATTATCATGCTCAAGAATCAGTGTCATTAATCGTAGTCTCAGTCGTTGAAATCAATTGTTCGATCAGGATGATTTATCGTTTATAATGTCGTGAAATGTTTTTACTGTCAAGATGTCACACTAATAGAATTCTGTTGTTCGGGATCTCGTCTCGATGACGGCTCTGGTTTCGATGTTTGGGGAAGATTTGAAGTATCTTGGTTGGTTCGTTGTTTGGACCAGCTGTTCTTCCATTGGGATACGAATACTTCTTGATTGTTCTTTTAGTTTGAGGGTTTTGTTTCTTTCTTTGCTGGAATTGGGTTTGAGTGCAATCAGGCTCAGTACGGTGATGTTTATCATTAGGCTCGCCGCTAATAGGATCAATATAGTGAGGGGTTCAGATTCTCTTAGTTCTACTACTCTGGGTTTGTTTATCACTTCTCTCAATTGGGTCGTATCTGTAATTTCTGATTTTTCGGGTTTGTTGACTTTGTTTTCTTCCGAGGTGACAGCTTTCTTTATTTCTCTAGGGTTTTAATCATCTTCTCGGAGTTCATTGGGTTTTTGTTTATGGTAGTTAGGATTTCTCTTGTCATTTCTTTCAAGGTTTTCGTTACCTCATTTTTAATGCTGGGTTCCTCTTTGATGGTGGAAATTATTTTTCCTCTCATTTCCTCTAAAGATTTCGCTACTATTTCGCAATTGCTTGAACGTCCATTGGCGGCTGTTGTTACCTGTTGTTTTATTTCCTCTAATATTATTACCATCATTCTCATTGCGGATGGATCTGTTTGGGGTTCTTTCTTCGATTTCTGACTTTGACATTGTTTGGCTAATGTTGCTATCTGGGTTCTGATAGCTTTCATTTCTTGTTCTAAGATTGTTTTTATTATCTGAGCCCTTTGCACTTCCGTCAAACTTTCAGTTGTTGGTGGACATTGCGAACATTGCAACTTGATTTGTTCGCATTCCTCATTGGGTTTTTCGCAGATTGATTTAAAGCTACTACATGTGCTATCTTCTCTTCGGTATGGGTATTCTTTCTGGCATTTAATCATTGATTCTTCAGCTTGTAGGATTCTTGGCATTGTCATTATAATTATCACCACGGTTAGGCTTCTCATCTTTACATATACATATACGTTAATAATAGTTACTTGGCTTTATTTACAATTTATTTACACGGTTATTTCGTCTCATTTATTGGGAGTCACCGACCCCATCCCTTAATTTTACGGGAGGTTCAGGTGCTCGTCTTTTACTCAACTCGTTCATTCTTATTACTTCGAGTTGCGTTGCTATCAACTGTCTCTTTAATTCTGGTATTTCTTGTAATTGCTTCTCTTTACTTTTCCATTTTCTCTGTTTGATGGTTATTGTCGTCTGCAGTGTTTGCATGCTTCGTCGTTTTTGATTTAAAATTCTTTGGTAATTTTCTTTCAATTTCCACTGTTTTTCTGTTTCCTTTCTTTGTTCCTTGATCTCTTCCTTGAGCTTTGCATTTCTCTTCTCGACTTTTTTAC